>PVHY01009414.1:41531-56559 GCA_004024945.1 Uropsilus gracilis | reverse complement strand
TTTTATGTTTTGCAATGGTTTCTAAAGAATTAAAATAATACTTCTGAAGATTTGAAACAAAGAATTTAAATAACAATGGAAATAATATGTTTACAATCTATATATAAGTAAATATATATAATTTAAACAATACAATTTTAGGTAATATCCATAGTTTACTCTTTCTAAAAATGATTTATTTTTACAAGCAACAAAAGCATGTTTTCATTTATTTGAAAACTTAAAAATAAAGTTATTATTGTCATTTATATAATGATTCTCATAAAATATGAATCCTACTCATTATCTGCAAACACATAATATTTGATATTTATTTTTCTAATTTTTTATTTACTTAGTAGTTGTTTTTCTGGTGAATAGATCAAAATTATAAGTATGTTTAAGATTAGTTTAATTCTATGTCAATATAATCAATTATTAAAACCTATTTCTATAATTAGAGTATATCCATTCCAATAAATCTATTTCAATAATATAAGAGTAATTCCTCTTAGGAACCTCTTAGATATTTGTATAAAATTATACAAAGAAAATTAAGTTGAATCGAACATCAATCAATCTTTTTTTTGGATACAAGACCATAAATTTTGTAATATATCTTTCTGAGCATCCAGTATATTTCTAAGTATAGTGCATACTCACAATAACAATCTTTTCACAATGGTCTATCAAACATGAAGTATAACATGGAACAGAAAGGGAGATGAAGTGCTTTTCTTAGTATATACTCAAGATAACTCCCTTAAATCTAAATTATAGTTAGCTTAGAGGCATATTTATTTGCCAAGTGCCTCTTTGATATTTAACTGTAAATGGTAAATTCACAGAATCATTAAGTCACCACTTAGCTTACTGTGTTCTCCAGAAAGCTACCTTAGCTGAAGGTCTATGAAATGTGCATCCCACATGAATTGGGTTGGAAAAATGGCAAAATATCTGTTCCTCAATAGAACTTTGCCCTGAACACTGCACATTTAGATATTTCAGAACACTTCCCTCAGAGGAGAAACTCCAAAACCAGAATAAAAGAATTTAAATTGGTTTAATGTACATTTTCAGGCAAAAAACTCAAATCTGTTTAATACAATATTTATTTTTTTTATTTTTTACCACAGACATCTTTCACAAAATTCTTCTCACTCCTAACAAAATTAGTGTTCCATGAAAGACATATTGAGAAATGCTCATTTAAGCCATAGTCAGCATTAGGATAGCTGCATGAATGTCAAAATAAGTATGCATTTTTCACGTAAGTCAATTTCTTTATATAGATTAGAAGAGATGTTTATGCTTTCTTGAAAATATGATCTAATCTAAGAATGAATATTCCATGATTCCAGGCTTAAATAGCCACTTTTTATTGTACTATCTTTTGACATATACTGTCTATATTTGATAGTAGTTCAGTTTTTCCTCTAAATCTTAGCACAGGTTATGTAGTTTTAATATGAACCCAGAGGGTACAAAAATGTATCTATCTTGATTGTGATTAAAATCAGAGATGGGAATCTATTCTTTATTTTGCCTGACTTCCTTGGTGTCAAGATTTTTTTCTTCAGTAAAAATTGCGAGTTTGATAAGGAGTGTTCTAAATATATAAAAATAAAATTACTCTCAAACTCATAAGACAATTGGCCTATAGCATAATGATTCTAAGAATTAACATTCATTTTTGAAGCTTAAATGGCTTAACTTATTGCTACACCAGTGCTTTATTTCATGGACTATAAAATTTACGAAATATTGAGCTTCATGGGCTATGAAATAAAAGCCTATAAAAGTGTCTTGGAATGTGTAATTATCTGCTAGATTGGCATTTTTACCAAACCCATAATAAAATACAATGAGAGTTTTCTGTTAAAATTACTTGATATCTAAAAACAGGGAAATCTAATTGGAAAATAGATAAAGCCATTATTTTATGCAAATAAAACAAATGACAATAACAAGAGTATTTTCTTCTACAGTTATTCAATATGCTTAGCTTTTCTTAAACCACCTTTATACCTGCTGAAAATTTTCAGAAATTGGATAAACAGTTTTAATTACACAAAATAAAATAAAGTCACTGCCACCAGAAGTCTAAATCTGATACTTGACAGCTTTAGTACTTATTTTGCTTCCTCTTTAAAATGAACTGAGAAATTGCTTAGAGTATTTAAATGTATTTTTTTCAGTGAGTTACATCTCTCTCCCTCTTTCTCTCTTTCTTATAATCCTTTTCTCTCCTCTTTCTCTCACACATCTCTTTTCTCCCTGTCCTCTATTCTACTGGATTTTAAATTCACAATTTCAATAACTTGAAAGGAAAAGGATTTTAATTACAGATAACATCTTATTTCTTACCATACAGATTTAATTTTAGTTTTTGTTGTTTTTCAACTTAAATACATGGATCAAACCAGTGAAGATGTTATATGTACTACCTTAATACCTATAATCATATTTTTATGTGTCATGCATGTATAATTTGATAATTTTCATTGTCTTGACAATTAAATTATATTTTCCCGAAGGTTAATTTACCTTATTTTATTATCTCTTCTCATATAACTGTCAGCATTTACTTGCCTCTAATTTCAGAAATTCTTCTAAAAATAGATACTCTTTGCTTCACCACAACATCCATGATGATAACACAGAATAGACCCAAGTAGATGTCTTTCATAGTTAAGGAATACATATTTGGTTTGCAGAAGCTCCTATAATTTTAAAAAGAAGTTAATGATAAACATGTCTAATATTCACAAATGAACACGACAATACTTGGAACATAAACAGATTTTTCTTGTCAATAGAATATTCTTTCTACCCTGGATTATCTCTGGGGAGGAGAGATAACTTTGAAGATGATAAATCTGAAATCCCTTGGGAGAGGATGACTGTTTAACTTTTCAGGTATACCTGTTTAAATTGGTTCCTTGCATCAGAACATTTGTAGAAATGGCAGACCATGAAATATTATTACCCAGTACTATCTTCTCAACATGTGAAGATGAGTTCACATTTGGTACATGTTATAAAATGATGTGATAAATTAAGTCTGGGTTATTGAGATTCTTATAAAGACAAGTCAGTATACTTGTATTGACTACTTATCTCTTAATTTTAACTGAGAACAAAATTTCTATAATGTTGAAGTCATTTTTATTTTGAACTTCTTTACTGAAAGTAAAATATACATCTTACAGATGCATTTTTTAAATAACATGTTAAAATACACTGTTATTTAAAGTCTAATAACAATAAACTTGTAAAATAAAAAAATAAAATAAAACTCATACATCTAGAATTCATAAATGAATAATATAAAAATAACATTTTTGAAGAGTAATATTTAGAAGTAGAGAAAAAGAAACCATTGTAAATTGTTGAGTCTGTAGACTTGTCCAGTCCCTATGGAAATCTGTTTGGAATCTCTTAGAACAAATACGACTATAAAAACCAGCAATTTCATTTCTAGGCATCGACCCAAAGAATCAAAAACACTAAACTGAAGAGCTGTGTGGACCCTTTTACCCACCACTACAACACTATTTACAATAGTTAAGTCATGAATACAACCTAAATTCCTACTGACAGAGAAGTGGATCGAGATGTGGTTTATACACACACACAATAAAATGCTACAAATTAAAAAAAAAATGTGAACTCTTGCTTTTACTTTAACATGATTAGGATGGGATATGATTACACAAAGAAAAATAAAAGAGAAAACAAAAGACAGATACTGGGTGATATCATTCTAATGTGGAAATATTGAGAAAAAAATATGGTCAGATAAAACAGAACCAAATTAAACTCCCATAAAATTGATTTCAAATCAAGGTTACAAGAGGAAGATGGGGAGAAACAGATGGCAGGGGCATAATGGACTAGTTTGAGCATTATGGGTGTCTTGGTGGTTAGTGAGGTGCGGAACATTGAAGAGGTATATATTTGAGGGTGTGAATCTATGCCTCTCAATAATATATAGTATTGTAAAAAATATGCTCACACACACACAAAACAGAAATGCACTCTAAAAGTTAATAAGCAAAATCAAATCTTGGGGGGAGAGAAGAAACATTTTATCTAATCAGTGCCTAGAATAACATTGTGATGGCACATTTCTTTCTTCATATATATATACATATATATACATATATGTATATAATATATATATACACACATTACTACTTTATCTTATTAACAAAAATAAGTGTCTGCATTATAAGAATATGTGATGTATCTATATCTTATAATCCCATGTCCTATATTTAAATATTGTATTTTATATTCATATATTACATGTGTATATATTATATACTGTTATATTTATATAATTAATATATTTAATTTTATTAATACATAATAATAAGACTTGTATGCATTTTATTTTACAGTGAGGAGCTAGAGTGGTCAAACTATCATGTTAAACAGTTTGAGGACTATTGGTACCTTGGTAGATATGGTATTGTAACATACATCTGAAAAATTGTGAACCTATAGTTCTGTATCACATGAAGTATTACAAACCAATGTTTCATTTCCATAATAAGAAAAGAATAAAATTAAGACTTAATTAAAAACTATTTTCCTGAAACAACTTTCAGACACTAAGATAAAATTTACTATGATAAATGGAAGTAACTTCACTAATTTTGTTTTGTTTTATAAAATTATGATTTGAACGTAATTAATATGGTTACTATTTTTATTTTTGCTGAATAATGATATCTTAGTTTTCTTCTTGAACTTAAGCTAGAAATCTTTAATTAATTACATTTTAATTTATTTTTATTAAACTTATTCATTTCCCTGGTCCAGTGGGAAATTAATCATGTAGTGTTCTTTTGTTTACTGCATATAAAATAACAAGCTTACCTAGACAAAGTGTTTATTACATAGAGTGAGTATCTGAACCAGGGAAGTAGTCTAACAGATAATACTCTACCAGCACTATTCCAATCAACAAAGTTTGAACAGTTTTTATAGGCAGGAACGGTGACATTACAAATATAATTATCCTTGACAGGGGAGACAGGGGTGGAGATGGTAGGGTAGGTGCAGTGAAGGATGGTGGGTCCTGAACTGACTTTAATTTTATGAAGATGACTTTGCTTTCTTGCCTAATACACCAGGGAAGGAGGAATTTCAGAAAGTTTTCTATTATGTTCACATGTTCTATTCTACCATCCAGTAATAAATATACCTAAAATAGATGTCACCGTAGTAACCTTTTGGTAATATTGATAAAACTTATAAATTAACCATTTCAAATTATTTTAATATTTTGTATTATAATTTTTGAGTTTCAAACTTCACTATATTTATGAATTTTTCCTCTTTCACTTAAACTATTTGTCTTATATTCAGTTATTTTTCCCTCTCCTAAGTCTAAAATGACACTGAAGTTATATCCTGTTTTTCACCCTAAAGATGCTGACAATTTCTGGTGTGAGTTAAGAATGAGGTTGTCATTTCAGAATGAACAAAAATAAATTATAGGGCCATTCTTTCCAATCTTCAGAAGATTCAAAGTTCTGCTTTAAAAAAGTGTAAGGAGGAACAGAAGTACAGGGAAGTCTTGTTAATCTATAACTGCAAATGAGTCAAGATAGAATACGCTGGTAATATAAATTTGAATAATGGTAATATTCTGCCATCAGTTTCCAGGGGGCATTCATTAGATGTGACAAACAGCACTCCTGCTTGTATACTGAGTTTCAGGATATTAAAATAATCTACTAAAATTGAAATACAGATATTATCTTTTACAAGTAGAACAGTTTTCATATGACGTTGAATCAAAAATAGGATACAAGAATAAAATAATTTGAATTTGTAAAGTACTTTAAATTCATTTGAAAGAACTTTATAAGTGTCAACTATTATTTTTATAGTATGATATTTTATTATTTTAAAATTATAATAGATAAAAATACCAAATTTCAAGAAATAATTTATCAGAATACTTTGGAATATCCACTTAATTTCAATTTCTGATTTAAATTTTTTCTAAAGTCAACACCAATATAACAATTATGCTGCCTAATAATTAAGTAGTAGAGGTTTTTTTATGATGACTGGTGTATTTTGAAGCCGAAAACTAGCATATTCATTGTTTTATAAGCTTAATTCTCCCTGTGATTAAAAATCTAATAGTAGAAAATGAGGTAGTTAGTGACTTTTATTAACACTTGGAGTGATAATACCCTCATTTTACACCAGAAATTAAGTTAGTAACTTGGGGACAAAGTCTATTAGGTACTTTACTAGTGGTTTCAAGATTAACACACCTTTCCCTATCTCTGTGGTACATGTTTAGAGGCTTTGCATGCAGAGATCATTAATTTCACAGAGTGCCTTGCCCAATAATTGCAGTTGTTAAATTATGCCAATGTAGTCAGTTATTTTGCTTGTTACTTGGTTAGCATACAAGTTCAAGCCTTGCTAATAACCATCTATCTTTGGCTTTTGTTCGTTTGTTTTTTTTATTTTTTTTTTACAGTGGCCTATAAACTGATTCCAGCTACTATAATTTACTTTATGTTCATCTTAGATTTTGTATGCTGAGTCATTCGTAAAATCTGCCTACAAATTAAAAGTACTATATACTGAACCAGTAGTAAGATTTTGTGATACCTCATCAACAGTAATGTCATATCAAAATGTTGAAGAATAACCAAATTGTTGTCCATGTTAGTGTCTTTGAGTTTAGTGTCTTACATTTGCAAAATATTAATTTAAGGAGATGCTTTACTTTTCAAAAAACTGTTTTGTGATGTATCATCTGATATTATTTACAGTTATCAGTCATGTAAACCTAATATGTGAAATACATGTTACAATATGATAGCTATGAGAAAATAATTCTTTTATTTTATTTTTTAGTGTAAACTCGCTTACATATACCTATAAAATATAAAAGAGAAAGTTTGAATCATTTTGCAATTAAAAGAGCAAGATATGTACTAGGGTTTCTTTTGTTTTAATTGAGATATTGGTTTACATAGTTGCATTTCAGAGGTAATGGAGTTCTTATCTATAAATGAAAAGGAATAATATGGAAATTGTTGATCACTGAGTTGGAAATTGTGGAAGAAGAAGGGTGGGGAATATCTTGGTTCAAATACCATAGACACTCAGTTTTCTTAATGAATATTCATCGATTTATCAGTCTTTTGTCATTTGTGAGTAACCCTTAGTACCATTTCCAAAGACTTTAAGTTATGTGTATATATGTCAATGTGTAGAATCATTGGATCATATAGTGAATCTATTTTGAATATTTTTAGAAACTTTCTTGCCGTTTTCCATAGGGGATGAATTAAGAATAATTTAAAAAAACAGTATTTTATAGGACATGTGTGCATGATAAATGACTGGATTAAGAAGATGTGGTTCATATACTTGATGGAATATTATCCAGTTATTTAAAAAGATGAACATCCTAACAACATGGGTGGAACTAGAGGGGATTATTTCTAAGTGAGGTAAACCAGAAAAAAATCAAAATTACAAATATCAGGTGATTTTACTCAAATGTGGAATACAAAGGAAAAAAAAAAACTAAGGCATTTACAAAACTAAACCAAAACGCGTCTAGAAATGACTGTAGAGCAAAGGCAGTTAGAAAAGAAGGGGAGGGGCATGGTATACAATATAGTGTATATAATTTAAAAAATGATAATATATGGGTGCCCTGTGGTGGGTGGAATATGGTGATATACATCTGAGAAGATCTGGACCTATTTCTGTGAATTATATATAGTGATATAATGCAAAAATTTTAATAAAGCAATAAATGGTGGAGAAATCTATCTACACATTTTTTCATCAGTTTCACTTGAGAAGCAGGTCAAGCTCCTTACCCTTATCCTTACTCAGAAAGAAAATCTGTCAAGTTGAAGTTCTATTTCAAGGTATACACTTACAAAAATAATTGTAGAAGCAAAGTCAATCTTCTTTAAAATATAAGCATTATCTAAGGAAAACTGATTCAAAAATTGAAGATATCCTACACCTAAACATGCCAATTTAGTTGACTTTCAAATATTCATATTCATTTTAAAAAATTTATAAACACATATGATGCTTTGATTCTGGTTTGGAAACTAAGTTTTATTCCAATTTTTAAAATGTTTTTGTTTTAGTTGTAGTTTAATTATTTTTAATAATACTATATTATCAAAAATGTATGTGAACATAATAAAGTTCATGAGTTACATAAATCTCATGAATAATAGCAATTCCCTATTCCTCTCTCCCACATTCTACTCACAAAAGGGATTAATTTTTTTTTAGCTGAAAACTTTGAGGTTTGTATACCTGACTTGAAATAACATCCTTATATTTTCAAATCTTGATTTTTTTCAAATTCTCCCTTTTCACCATATATATTTTGCATCTGTATACTACATGACCTTATCTCTTCCTAATCTAGTTGTAGCTTAGAGCAATATTCAGAGTAGTATCACCATTATGTAAACACTTTCACATCTGATTCATATTTTATACCAATCTTTTTCAGACTGCAGGTGCTGAACTAGCAAGCATAGAGGATCCCCTTAGAACCTATTAATTCAAATTCTTAGAAACCATACATGGTTGGTTGAAGTTTAGCCAAGTATGTTTTATAAAGTTCTCCAGTAATTCTGATATCCTCTCAGTTTTGATAATCACAGTTTTTTTATTAATATTTTCAATTTTTACACTGATTATAATTTTCTTGGTTTTAAAAATAAAATAATTTTCTATTATTTTATTCCTAAAATGATAATCTACTCTCTCAGTGTTAGATTATATCCCCTTAAAACTATTTTCTTCAAAACACTTCTTGCTAAAGTTATCCATCAGGTTTCAATGCATAATGATTATCCTCTGATTTGAAAATTCAGAAGTTATTTCTGCATAACTGTTACCTTTCAGTATCACATTGAGATTCCTTTCATCTGTTTCTAATATTGGGTAATCTTACTTAATGTATTCTTTCTTATTTACTTCCTCATTTATTGAAGAACAATCCCAATAGATCCAAAGACAAGGTTGGAGAGATTAAATGCTTTGATACATTGCAAATATAACTTAATTTTTACAAGCTTTACTTACACTTTTATCTATAACATTTCTTTTATTTGTTCAGAAACATAACTGTTAATTCATAAAAACAGATGAAAAAATACAAATATGCTTGTTCAAAGAGAAAAGATTAAGGGCTGAGAATTTCAAACTCAAAGTTATAAGGGAAATAATTTTCCAAAAGAAAGAAAAAAGGAAATGGGAATATGCCAGACAATTAATGCAGCTATTGTGTCCCAAATCTTCTTCATGAAGACAAAACAAAAAAATAAAAAAAAAAAACAAAACATTAGATTATTTCCTTAAATTAGTCTGATAAATATATATATACACTTTGAACTTTTTAAAAATGGAAGATCTATGTCTATTTAAAACAGATTTTCTCTATCATATGTTGTCTTACACAACTTTTCTCTTCCTAACTTCTGAACAGTTTTTTTTATTGATTAATCATGAATGTCTTGAAAGCTGAATTAGTTCAAGAATTTTTGTGTAAAGAATATTTTAATATTCACACTCATATTTGTCATTTGAATTTCTTTTAATGCAGAAGAATTTGACACAAGCCATTCATAAAATTTACCTACCTCTTTATCAATTCTCCCACTTTTTTTGGCAAAGCTCCCTCCACAAATGGATAGTTATTTTCAAATTCATTATAATGATGCATGGAAAAGAAGTGAGCTACCTAACTTCACACCCCATGAGACCTGTGTGGTACAGGCTTTATGCCAGTGGTTAGAAAAGGAGAAATTTCTTTTTTAAAAAAATCATTTTATAGAGAGGAAAAGAATATTTGGGGATAAAAGCATAATAATAATAGCATTATGCTCTATGCTACCAGTATGCCTTCAAAGGTGGCATTTTGATTTATATATGTAAGCTTTTTAAAAATATCTAGGACAAATACTGAGCTTCTGTCAGGAAAAGATTTCATTATCCTACTTAGTAAGTGTATATATAAGGCATACAATAAATAATTTATGTATTAAAGAAGAAAATAACAAATCTAACATTAATTCAGTATATGTCTTTAATTGTAGTGTGCTTTGTATTTAACTATATTGCTATTCAACAACTAGTCTTTGCAAAATTTGGAGTTTCTGGGATCAGCTATATATTATAAGTATTGCATTCCTATTGTTTTCAAAATTAATCATTTAGATTCATCAATTTCTCAGCAATGCATCATTTTATATTAATTAATTAAATACATTCAGATATTGTTTAGTACTGTTCCTGATTTAGTCTAATTTAGTTTGGGAATATATGTGTTTCAGATATATATACACACAAAAGTTTTACATATATATATATACATACATGAACACACGTAAACAACACATTTGCCTTTTAAATCTGAATAGAAGATATTCATTAAAAATAAAAGACAGAAACCAAATGTTCTCACTAATATATGAAACATAGGGAAAAAAAAACAAAAGATCTGGAGGAAAACTCAAAACAAGCTAACAACCAAACTAAAGTACACGACTGCGGGTTTGGGGGGACCAGTTGGATCCATCAAGGAGGGAAGGTAGTGGGTGACCACTGGAGATGACTATGATGTGAAATATATATATATATATATAATTTAAAATTTTAAAAATAATAAAAAATTTCAAAAAGCTTCAACTAAAAAAATAAAAGAAAGGAAAGGTCTAGATTTTATTTCTAAAGCTGTTATGGGATGTATCTCAATTAGGATGTGTCATTAAAATGATATCTCTGTTAGCATGAATCCCTTGATACTAACCACTAAGATGCCAGACATATACTTCACAATCAATAAAGTCTGTATTTCAGATGCCAGGTCAGTGACTTTCTGTACAACATCCACTTTGATATATTGCAAAGGCTGCCAAATTCCTGAATAGTGCGGTCACACCATTAGAACCTATCTGGGTTTCTAAAATACAGCTCCCTAATTCACATTGTAATATTCCCTCTAGCTGTCGTATTATCAGCTGAAACAAAGTTGAGTTCAGTTCTTCTAATCTTTTCTTTTAATTCTGCTCACAATATTTTTTATTAAAGCACAATTTTAAAACATTTTCTTAAAACATCACCTCAGTTGCCTTTCATCAGTTTAGCTTTCAAGTGAATATCACTTTAAGGTAACCATAAATAAGTAAAGGAATATATGGGAATAGTAAGAAAATGTTAGCTGGTAGAAATCTAATAATAATTATATTCTATAAGTAAATGAATATTTGAGAACATGAAATTCAGATGAATACATGATAAAAGTTATTTGACTTATTTCACCAGTTTTCTTTCTGCATTAACAATATTATAGTGAATACCTGTCACAGCTATTACATTTATTTCCTTCTTGCAGCCATTCTAGTAACTAGGATGCTGAATTTCATATATAAGAATCAACATGGCAAGTGTGAGCTTGTCACTTAAGGCAGTTAAAGAAGTAAGATGCTATTTCCACCTATTTTTAAGACTCAAATTGTTATTTCCAGGATGTATAACGCCATGAGAAGCTAGTATGTATGAATTACTTTAACACAAAAATCCAGAGAATATTATTTGCAATGATCTAAGAGACAGATGGAATCATTATAACTTCAAGAAGTGGCCATACATTACTAATTCATACCATATTCATTATATCCCTACTGATCACACTAGATTCCTTTTGGTAACAGTTTTCAATAAATGACCTATTGAAGAAATATACCCTGCTGTGACAAAACTAAGAAGCAAAGAGGATACCTATACCTGAATTCAAACTTTGTTATCTGTCACTGTATTTTAGGGGGGATATATATTTCTATATAGAGATATATATTTATATCTCTATTTATATATAGAGATATAAAATCTATTTACTAACCTCTAGGTTTTCTAGGAGTAGAAAAGACCATAGAAATACTAATCTGCAATAGAAATCCCAATCTGAGTAATAAAAAAGCAGTTTCATTCTTTTTTTCTTCTCAGTTCTATAGTCATTGCTTAGTTTGAAAAAATGAATTGCTGATGTTGTTCCAGGCTGTAGCATGTTTGTGTACTGGTGTTATAAGACAAACTTCTATTAGAGTAATAGAAGGAATTCCTTGGATTTTTCTTTATATACATTGCCTCAGAATGAATGACATTTCCTGATGTGCATCCTAATAGTAGGCAATATTACTGATCTTAGTGTGACTTACTAAGTCTGTTAAGTAAATTCATTGATAAAATGTTTTATATATATGTCGGTTAATCTTTCAACAAATCCAAATATAAATATTGTTATTCTTCTATTATGTTAAATATTTTTGATAAAGCAAAAGTTTTATTCATCCAATCATTTGTTATTTGGGTAGGTGAGTAACTAAGTGAATATATATTGTATGACCAAATAATGATCACTTTTTGCCATTTTCTAAAAGGCTCTCTTTCCCTTTAATTATACATTTTATTCCAAACATTGGAAAATATATTTGACATTATAAAAATATCTCAAATGTCAATTTCTATGGCTTTCCCTTTATATAATATAAAACAAACCAATATTGCTTACAGTTGAATAGATGTCAAGTTGCTATTTGGCCTGTTAGAGGAAGTCTTTTCTCTAAGATTTTGTATTTGAGAAAAATGAGATCAGGCTTTGTTTCAGATACTTTATATCAAATGTCTGCAGGCAACATGAAAGAGAATGAACCAAAACAATCTTTTACAATCTGCTTAGATTTGCTTTCAGTAATGCTAATGCTGATGATTTACCTAATTTATGAAGTAGCAGATGTCCTGAGCAAGTAGGTGAGCTGTGTGGGGATTTTCTACATGATTTAGTTATGGTCATTTCCACCATGGGATGAGGGTTATTCCTTTACTTTTTCTAAATGATATGCACAAAATGCCAAAACTTTTGCAAAGTGAAAGTTTGCAAACATGTATACGCACACATACATTATAGGAGATTCAAAGGTTTTGCATGCTTTTTTTGGTAATAGCTTCATATATATATATATATATATAATTTATATATTTATAGTATATATAATTTATATATTTATAGTATATATAATGTATATATGTATATAATGTTTCTCAACAGTAAACAAAAATATCTAAATATGTGTCATTAGTAAAATTGTTCCTATTTTTCACCTTATATTTGTTTCTATGCTAAATAGATGCTACAAGTTCTATTGCAAAAATTCACTCTATTGTCAAAACTGAACTTGTTTCCTTTGTTAGGTCCTTCCTTTCCCTTCTTTTTCTTTCCTTTAGTTTCACTCTTCCTTTATTTTTCTTCTCTGTTTTCTCCTTAAGCATTTTATCCATTAAAAAAAAAAATCATTACTTCAGCTACATTATAGAAAATGTGGAGCATAACTAGCAGGATCTAGATATAAAATTGTCATACTTCTATTCTAGCAGTTGTCTTTATTAAGAATGAATTAGCAAGTGACAAGGACAGGAAAGCAGTCATACCTCAAAAGCAATTAGAACTAGAATGGTTAATAGCTCAGGATACTTTCAAGTTTATTCTCAGTTTCTTGTTCTACTTTTCCTCAGCTATCATTTGCTTTCTTCTCATCATCTGCCCAATGTGGAGTCTCAACCATATGGTAGCAAAGTATGTATTATAATAACCAGCACACAATGAATGTTAACAATGTGCTAAACACTATTCTTAATCTTTCAAATGTCATTGAACCCACACAATATTCCTAAGAAGTAAATATTAGTGTGTTCTGGATTCTGAGAGGCAGCATATTGTAGAAATTAAAAAGCAGATTGTTTTGGTTCAGATTTCATCCCTGCTGCTTACTAGTTGTGTCATCCTGTGTAATTATATAGCATCTCAGTATCTAGCTTTTATGTTTTATAAAGAAGGTTAAGCTTCTTGTGAATACTATGAATGCTATATTTTGCCAATAAAAAATTTCTAATGGAGGGAGCTAAGACAGAGCAAATGCCTTATTGAATCAGGGCTGATATCAAGATAATATCTCTATAGAAATTATAAATTCTACATTACATTGTTGAATTAATCAATATTCATTTCCCCAAAGTCATAGACTCCAGTGTATGTATAAACAAATTCTTAGAGTTCTGGGAGAAATATCAGAACTTCTTTTCATTTATGAAATATACTAATATTTTACCATTGCTTTCAGAGCCTTCCTGACTCCATGTACAATTCACAGGGGTTACTAAGAATAATTGTACAGCATCCTCATTCTTTCATTTGCCTTTGGAGCAGTGAGGAAGTCTTTTAAAGGGTCAACTTTACTGATTTTACTTTAACAAAATGATCATGAGGCTTAGGAAAATTTTCAGTAAGAGCACAGATGGAAACTTATAGCAAGTATGCAAACATGAGAGAGCAAAAATGGATGGATTTATTTTTTAATATAAAAAAGGAAAAAAAATTTGTACTTTATCTTGTTGCATGTTCTTCATCAGCCACATTATAGTGGCAAAGAGCAACAACAATCCAAACTTATACTTAAAATTTCACAAATAAGTTTGAAATGTAAGTTGGAGTATTGGTTACTCACTAGTGTTAATGAAAGCACTGTATTATTCCCAGGGAATGTTGCAGAAAAAGAGGCTAAAGCAAATTCAGAATGCCATCAATAGAGCTGACTTTCTAAAATCAAGCTAATTACTAGTTAGCTTTTAGGAAGCTAATTGGAATGACAAGCAAAATTGTATCATGGTTGCAATATAATGAATATAGCAAGACAAAATACTTAAGCACAAAGATGTTGCATATATATATATATATATATATATATATGTACACATATATAAAGATGCTATAAATCTGTGGAATTTTTATTCACTAATAAAAGTGATTTTCAGTAGATTAATAAATAATAAATATATTTTTTAATGAATCAAAACTGTAATGAAATAAATAAAAAGGCAGTTCTGGCAAAGTTTGAAAAAATAATGGTATTTTTAAAAAATGAATGTTTACAATAGAAAGCATATTTTAAATGCACAATTCATA
>PVHY01009414.1:0-41431 GCA_004024945.1 Uropsilus gracilis | reverse complement strand
CCATTTGGTTTCTGTCTTTTTCTTTTTGACTTGTTTCTACTAATATGATTTTTTCTAAGTACATCCATGTTGTTATAAAATCATACAATTTGTCATTTTTAATTGATGAGTAATATTCCATTGTGTATATATGCCACATATTTTTCATCCAGTCATCTGTTTTGGGGCATTTAGGTTGCCTCCATGTCCTTGCAATTCTAAATTGTGCTGCAGTAAACGTCCGAGCACAGGTGTCCCTTTGTACCCACATTGAGGTCTCTTTTGGGTAGATTCCCAAGAGAGCAATTGCTGGGTCAAATGGTAGTTCCATTTTCGTTAACTTGAGGGTCCTCCACACAGCTTTCCATAGTGGCTGGAGTAGTTTACATTCCCACCAGCAGTGTAGTAGTGTTCCTTTCTCTCCACATCCTCGCCAGCAATTCTTGTTGTCCGTTCTTTGGATGTGGGCCATTCTTACTGGTGTCAGGTGGTATCTCATTGTGGTTTTGATTTGCATTTCCCTTATTGCTAGTGACGAGCAATTTTTTATGAACTTGTTGGTCATTTGTATTTCCTCTTTGGAGAAGTATCTTTTTAGTTCTTCTCCCCATTTTTTGATTGGACTTTTTGTTTTGCTTTTGTTTAGTGTGTGAGTTCCTTGTGGATCTTCGTTATTAAACCCTTGTCACTCATGTGGAGGGTAAAAAATTTTTCCCATTTGCTTGGGCATCTTTTAGTTTTTTTCTGTTGTCTTTTTAGCTGTACAGAAGCTTTTTAGTTTGATGTAGTCCCATCTGTTTATGTTTCCCTTTATTTATTTTGCCATCTATCGATGTTTCTAGAAAGGTATTTCTGAACTGTAGTTCATGGAGAGTTTTTCCCAAGTTTTCCTCTATGTATGCTATGGTTTCTGGTCTGACCTCTAAGTCTCTTATCCATTTTGAATTGATTTTTGTACATGGAGAAAGGGAGTTTTCTTGGTCCATTTTTTTGCATGTCTTAGTCCAATTTTCCCACCACCATTTATTCAAGAGGCTATCTTTGTTCCAAGGTAAGTTTTTCACTCCTTTGTTGAAGATTAATTGACTATATATGTGTGGTTTTATTTCAGGGCACTCAATTCTGTTCCATTGGTCTGTCTGTTTTTGTATCAATACCATAATGTTTTAATTATTATGGCTTTGTAGTATAGTTTGTTGTTTGGACTTTTAATACCTCCATTTTCTTTTTTTTTTCTGATCATGAGGCTTTTTGACATATGAGGTCTTTTGTTATTCCATATAAATTTCAGTAATTTTTGTTCTATCTCTTTAAAAAAATGTCATTGGGATTGCATTAAATCTGTAGATTACCTTTGGTAGGATGGCCATATTGATAATATTATTTCTTCCAATCCATGAACAGGGAATGTCTTTCCATTTCCTTATGTTTTCCTCTATCTCTTTTAGGGGCATTCTAAAATTTCTTTGTATATTTCTTTCACATTTTTTGTTAGATTTATTCCCAAGTATTTAATATATTTTTTTTTGGTGCGATGGTAAATGGGGTGGATTTTCTGATTTCTTCTTCTTCTATTTGTCTTTTTACATATAGGAAAACCACTGACTTCTGTGTGTTGATTTTGTATCCAGCTACCTTACTGAACTGGTTTATTCTTTCAAGCAACCTTTCTGTGGATTTTTTTTGGTTTTCAATATAGAGAATCATGTCATCAGCATATAATGATAGCTCTAGTTCCTCTTTACCTATTTGTATCCCATTTATGTCTTTCACTTGCCTTATCGCCCTAGCTAGAACTTCCAGTACAATGTTAAAGAGTAGTGGGGAGAGTGGGCACCCTTGCCTGGTTCCAGATCTCAACTGGAATGCTTTTAGTTTTTCCCCATTTAGGATGATATTTGCCATAGGTTTGTCATAGATGGCTTTTATTATGTTGAGGTAAATTCCTTTAATCCCTAATTTTCAAGGGCTTTTATCATGAATGGATGCTGGACTCTGTCAAATGCTTTCTCTGCATCTATTGATATTATTGTATGGTTTTTGTTTTTATCTTTGTTGATGTGGTGTATTATGTTAATTTATTACCAGATGTTGAACCATCCTTGTGCCTCTGGAAAATCCCACTTGGTCATATTGAATGATGCTTTTTATGCATCGTTGGATTCAGTTTGCCAGGATTTTAAGATTTGCATCTGTGTTCATAAAGGATATTGGCCTACAGTTTTCTTTCCTGGAGCTGTCCTTATTTGGTTTTGGTATGAGTGTGATGTTTGCTTCATAGAATGTGTTTGGCAGTTTTCCTTCTTTCTCAATATTTTGGAAAAGCTTTAGTAGCACAGGCATTATTTCTTCTTTGAATGTCTGGTAGAATTCATTTGTAAAGCCATCAGGTCCTGGGCTCTTGTTTTTAGGTAGTGTTTTGATGACTGCTTCAATTTCACTGCTTCTGATTGGTCTGTTTAAGTTCTCTTTATCGTCTTTGTTGAATTTTGGAGAGGTGTATCTTTCTAAGAATCTATCCAGGTGGTATTTATTTCCATATAGTTGTCATAGTAATCTCTTATTATCCTTTGGATTTCTTTTGTGTGTGTTGTAACTTCTCCTCTTTCATTTGTGGTTCTGTTTATTAGAATATTCTTTCTTCTTTCCTTTGCAAGCTTTGCAAGGGGCTTATCAATTTTATTTATTTTTTCAAAGTTTTTGGTTTTGTTAATCTTCTGGATAGTCTTTAAGGCTTTTGTGTCCTTGTGTAACTTTTGTTTTTTTGACCTGTTTTATGTTGAGAGTGGGGTGTTGAAGTCTCCTACTACATATGTGTTTTCATCTATATTTGTTTACAGTTCTCTTAGTAGCTGTCTTATTAATCTTGTTGCACACTCATTTGGTGAGTATATGTTGATAATTGTTGTCTTTTTGGTTGGTTGACCCTGGAACCATTAGGTAGTGGCCTTCTTTATCCTTTGTTATTTTTTTTTTTATTTTGAAATCTGCTTTGTCTGCTATCAGGATGGCTACCCCTGCATTTTTGTTTGGGGGGGGCGTTTGTTTATAGAATTGTTTTTCATCCTTTTACCTTCAATCTATGCTTGCCTTTTAGGATCTGATGTGTTTCTTGGAGGCAGCAGAATGTTGGGTTCTATCTTTTAATCCAGTCTGCAACTCTATGTCTTTTGATTGATGAGTTTAGCCTATTGACATTTGGAGTTAATTATTGATGTTTGAGGGTCTAACAATGGGTTCCTGGTGGTCATTTGGGGTTCTGTTTTAGTTTGCTCTTTTTTTTTCTTTTTATTGTTCATTCTTTTTATTCTTCTGCAGGTTTCGATCTTAGGTCTTCTTTCAGGAGTTCTTGGAGAGGGGGGTTGGTGGTAGCAAATTTCTGTAGGCTTTGTCTGAGAATGTTCTGGTTTTTTCTTCATAAAGGAAGAATAACTTTGCTGGGTAGAGTATTCTTGGTTGGCACTTTTTGTCTTCGAGTATTTTGAAGATGTGATGCCATTCTCTTCTTGCTTGGAGTATCTCTTCTGAGAAATCTGAGGTCAGTCTGATTGGTTTTCCTTTGTAGGTTATCTGTTTCCTCTCTCTTGTTATTCTCATATTTTTTTCTTTATCTTTGGTTTTTGTAAGTTTTACTATGATATGTCTTGTTGTGTTCCTTCTTTCATTAAAGTAGTTTGGTATCCTTTTTACTTCCTGTATGTCTATTTTCATTTCTTTCTTCGGGTTTGAGAAATTTTCCTCCATTATTTCCTTGAAGAACCTTTCAGATCTTATGTCTTTCTCTTCACCTTCTAGTATTCCAATTACTCTTATATTTGTTTTCTTTAGGTTACCTGACAGATTTCTGATTCTTTTTTCTGTTTTCTTACTCTGCTTTTCTCTCTCTTTCTTCATTCTCTCTACTTCTGTATCCTCTAGTGTGCTGATTCATTCTTCTATTTCTTCTAATCTGCTTTCCTGGCTCTTCCCTGCAATTTTGAGTTCTTCTTTGCTCCTCTTAAACGTTGCATCTTCTGCAGCTTCTTATTTAGGGTTTCGATTTCATTTTTCTGTACTTTAATGTTATTGCTCATTTTGCTGCATTCTTTTTTATAGTTTTCTACTACTCTTAATTTGTTGAAAGCTTCTATCCTTTGCTTTCCCTTTTTCCCCCCTCTTCCTTGGCCTCTTTGAGTGCTTTTAACATGTTGATTCTGAATTCTTTGTCTGACATATGAAGCATTTACTCCATGTTGGTTTCTACAGATTGTTTATCGTTTGGTGGTGAGTTATTTTTCTTAGGGCTTGCTTGAGTATTTATATTTGTCCTCCTTCCTGTGTTTTCCTTTCAGATCTGCTCTATTTATTAAGTGACTACTGCTTCAGTATTAGGCATGTTGAAGGCTATCTAGTTGTGGTTAACTCTGCCTATGTGATTTGGTAGTGAGTGTTCTTGTTTTGTAAGTTTGTGCCAGTGCCGCATAGCGGTGGTGTTGCTTTTGGACTTTTGGGTGTGAGCTGGTGCCCTTCAGGTTGGCTTTTGAGAGTGGTTTTGAAGCTTAGACACATTGTTATAAAATCACTTTTATTTGTCAATTTACCATACTTCTTTCTTGTTCAGTTAGAAATAAGTCAGAAAGTTATTCATGTCATTTTTAAAACTGCCTTCCATGTCAATTTTTATTAGAAAGAATAGTATTGGCCCCTCATTTCAGTTGGTCTATATTTCTTTTAATTTATCTTTGGCTTTTCAGTCAGTTTCCTTTGCCTTTTTCTCTTAGTTTTAATGATTTTTCTATGTTACTAGTATTTTTTAAATCTTATAATTCATATATATCATATTGTTTTTAAAACTGCCTGTTATCATATAGAAAGAATATCACCGTAAGACTAATATCTGACTCCACTCCACTACAATGGTTATCTCCTTTTATGCTACTGCATGTTTGGAATAAACATATTGTGCTATGTTGGAACCAACAATATTTAGGGAGTGCAATAATTTTTCATTCAATGAGCATGTTTTCCTCAAAAAGAACTGAATTCTCTTTTTCATTCTCTATTGCTTTGGTATTAATCTACAAGATGACTGCTAAGGAGAACCACTGGGCAAATTTTCACTGAGAAGTCATTAATTTTCATTTAAGGCTCTCCTACCCTACAGTGAAACCAGTTTCTACCATGATTGACTCTTTCTAATATGAATATTGTTTACTTCTTAATAACATGAAGCTTATTTTTCCATTAATAGAATTAGTTAAAAGCTACTTATTACATACCATAAATTTCCCTGAAATCTGAGACAACTACTCTTCATTCTTTTTTAATTAAATAATTTATTTATGTATAAATTTCACATCTTTGTCAATCTCCAGGATTCACCCCCCACCCTCCCTGACCACCCTGTCCCATCCCCCCTCCCAAGTTGTGTACTTAAATTTGGTTGTTAGATTGTTTTGATTTTTCTTCATGGATTTTTGTTTATCTTCCCCATGTGCAATAAATAGTCAAACTATTTAGTTTCTGTCCTTTTCTTTTTGAATAGAATGACCCTCATCCAAAAAATGGGCAACAACAAGTGCTGGTGGAGATGTGGAGAGAAGGGAGCACTCTTATCTGCTGGTGGGAATGTAAACAGGTCCAACCTCTATGGAAAGCTGTGTAGAGGGCCCTCAAATTAATGAAATGGAAATATCATTTGACCCAGCAATTTCTCTCTTGGGAATCTACCCAAGGAGACCTCAATGCTTGTACAAAGGGACATTTGTGCTTGAATGTTTATTGCAGCACTATTTATAATTGCAAGGACATGGAAGCAACTGAAATGTTCCAAAACTGATGACTGGATGAAAAAGATGTAGTATATATACACAACACAATATTACTCATCAATTAAAAATGACAAAATGGATGATTTTATGATAACATGGATGGACTTAGAAGAAAGTATATTAGCAGATACTCTTCTTTCTTAATACCTATTCTGATCAAAAATATCATTTTCTGCAGGTGTAAATACTGTATATGTTTTTACCTACTCAGGTTTAGGACTACATCATCTACTACATATCTTGTAAAAGTAACAAAATTATTTCAATCTAACATGGAAATAGAGGATACAAATTTAGAGAATGTCATTCACTTACTCTCTGAATAATAAAACCTAAAAGCTGATAAACTGATCTCTAGTAAATGTTTGATTTATAGAACACTGAAACTTCTCTCTTAACTAACCAATAACCATCAAGCCCCATTCTCAATTCTATTATAACTCTTAAAGCTGGGACTCTGAGCCTTCCCCATTTTGTAGCCCTTATACATAAAATATATGTCAAAAATAAATATGCAAAATATCAAGAAGTACTTAAACTAAAATCATCATATTGGTTTTGGACTATATAGACTTCTCTAATAAAAACACTTTAATTTTTTAAAATGTGAATATTTCTGTCTAGGTCAAACTTTGGTATTCTCTGTCCAGTATCTATTTTCTTCTCAAGATGTCTTTTGGCAAAAATCCCAGGGGGTGATCTAAAGATAATACTAGTTGTCACCTTAGGAGAGAAAATTTAGGTATATAAAACCATAGAAAGGAAATACCCTTCTGTTCCACTTCATAATTTTTTTTAGAATCTGACATCTAATGTATCAACAAAATTCCATGAGTAAGAAAAGGAAATCCCAAGAGAACCTCAGAATACAAATGATGACAATAAAAGATATTATAAACACACAGCATAGTATATTGTCAGCGTTAATTCTACATTCTAGAACATTGAGTTATTTTTAAATTTCTGTGCATTTTTCTTCTTACTTCAGTAATTTTTATCTCAACAATAATCCTCTATGCTAGATTTTACCCTTCCAAATATATTTAATTTAGAGATGAACAGAGAAACTAACAAACCAGCCTATGACTAGGTAATAGCATATTTTACATTTATGGAAAAATAAATATTAAAAAATCAACAGAAATTATTTTAAAATTAAAACACCTGAAAAACATTTCTATATTTAGCTCCCACCATTGTTTTAAACTCATATGTAAGAAATTAGTGTAGAAGAAACAGATATAAACAATATAATTGCAGTCTGCTTGACTTTACAATACTTCTAGTAGAAAGTCTAATCGAATTACTAAATATTCATGACTACCAACCATAAAGAGATACATATATCTATATGGACATATATATTTATATAAAATATCAATAAATGTTAATAAAATATTGTATAAAGCTGGAATTTTGTCATACAACTTGAAAAATCCTTTATAATGTTTCTATATAAAACCAAAACAATTAAATGTAATATTTGGTATATTTTTTCACTTTCAAATTAGGTGGCAGGGAAATAATGCCATTGGGCTTAGTGTTTTCCAGCTTGGTAAATACATTTTTAGAATATTAAATATTTCATGAAAGAATAAACAGAAAGATAGCAAGCACAGCATACAATTTTATTAATCTACCTTATATTAATTAACTAATTACACAGAAAACATTGTTCCAAGTTCCTTGTTGATTGTAAGAAACAAGGGCAATTATCTAAAAACAGCATATACTATAATGAAACAAATTTATAGAAGCAAATATTACATTTTCATAAATCATTATAAAAGTGGTGATTTAAACACTTTAAACATTATATTTTAGGCTGTTATTTATATAATTTTTATATATTTTAATTTTAGTACCATTGAATTACCACCTTATGTAAGCTTAGGTATGCATCACTGAAAATGAGCATATGTGTATATGCTATTTATGGTCACCTCTAAAAGTTATTTTTTTTCCTCTTCACCATACCATTACCCACTTTATGCAATTTTCCCACTCCCTTATCCTTTCCCTACTGGTAAGCGACAATTTGTCTTTTACTGCAAAAGTTTGTTTTTATTGAATTCATATCTCTCTCACGTGCACACTTTCTCTTTTTGGTCTCTACTTATCACATATGGTTGAAATCATATATTTGTCTTTCTTTGGTATTTCATCAACCTTTTACATACATCCATGCTGTTATAAATGGCAGGGCTTTATCTTTTATGAACACATAGATGATTTCTAGTTGTTGGCTATGGTAAATAGTGCTGCAATAAACATGGGAAAACATACCCCACCTTTTTTTTTTTTTTTTTAATTTTTAGGTAACTACCCAAAAGTGGTACAATAGAATACTAAGGAATTTCTTTTATTATTTTTTGAATAATTTGCCTTCCAATTTGCAACATCCATTATATTACCACAAAGAGTATATAGGGTTCTCTTCCTTCTACATCCTTCCCCCAACATTTGTTTATTATTTTTTGGATAAGACCTGTTCTCACAGATTGGTAGTTTTGATATTTATTTCTCTAATAATAAAAGATGACTTCTATTTTTATATGTCTCTGGACCATTTGTATATCTTCCTTGGAAAAGTGTCTATTCAGGTCCTCAGTCTATAATTTAATCAGGTGAATTTTTTTATTGTTGAATTTTATTTGTATTTTTAAGTTTTATTTGTTGCTTTGGATTATAACCTCTTAAAGAATTTATGATATGAAAATGTTCTAAATTTCATTTAGAAGTATGTTGTTTTAATGCAAGTTCCTTTCAATATACAGATTTTTTTTTTAGATTGCTACATTTCCAATTATTTTTGCTTTTATTTCCTTGCTCTTGGAGTTAAGTCCCCAAATATATCCCCAAGGTCAATGCCAAGGTTCATATAACTTACATTTTCATCTGTGTAGTTTAAGGCTCTAAGTCATATACCCAAGTGTTTAATCAACTTTGGAATTAACTTTTGTCCATGACTTTAGACAATGGTCTAGATTTATTCTTCCACATATGACTATTCAGTTTTACAAGCACCACTTTTGGAATACTTTTCTTCCTCCATTCTAAACTCCTGGCTCTTTGATCTTAAATCCATTGGTCATATATGTGTGGGATAAATTCTAGATTTTTAATCCTATTCCACTGTCTGCATTTTAATTCATGCATCATATTATTTTAATACTATCACTTTATAGTAGAGCATGAACAGGTCATTTTGTTTTTTTTGTTTTCTGTTTTTTTTTTTTTTAATTAATCATGAGTGTTTTGCTCCTGGGGTCTTTTGTTTACCCAAATAAAATTTATAACTTTTTGTTCTACTTCTGTGAAGAATGTTACTGGGGGTTTGATATGATTGCACTAAATATTTATGTTACTTTAGGTAAGAAAGTCAATTTAACAGTGTCAATTCCTCCAGTCCATGAACATGGATTAACTTTCTACTTATTTGTATCACCTCACTTTTTTTTCAACAATGTCTTAGGATCTTTCATTTATGTTAAGATTCATGTAAAGATTTTCATTTTCAGTTACATTTATTTTAAAAAATTCGATTGTTTTTGATGCTATTGCAAATTGAACTGTTTTCCGAATTTCTCATTCTAGTCCATTTTTCTGCATACAGAAATGAAACAGATTTTTATAATAATTTAAGTCCTGCCACTTCATACTGATTTTATTATCTTTAGTGGCTTTTTTTTCTGGAGTGTCTGGAATTTTCTATGTATATCATCATGCCATCTGCAAATAGTGGTAGTTTTACTCTACCTAGTTTGGAATGCATACACACACACACATGCACACACACACACACACACACACACACAATTGCTCTTGCTAAGCCTTCCCAGCAGTATATTGAATAGCAGTGGTAAGATTGGATCACCTTGCTTTGCTTCGTATCTTAGAAGAATAGGTTTCAGTATTTCACCATTAAGTATGCAGTTGTCTAAGGTTTAGCATACATAGCTTTTATTATGTTGTGCATTCTTTCTATATCCATTCGGTTGAGGATTTTTATATTAAAAGGGTATGGAATCTTGTCAAAGGCTTTTTCTGCATCTATTGAGATGATCATATGATTTCTGTCCTTCCTTCAGATAAGATGTTATTACAAATTATGTAGTTGCGAAAAGGACATTTTAAATTAAATAGGAACACCCAAGCTAGAGAAAAACGATAGAAGTGTTGTGCTTAATAAATCCGTTAATAAGTGCATTCATAAGTCAAGAGCCCTTTTTTTTTTTTTTTTTTTTTTTAAGACTAGGTCTCCCTATTTCTGCCTGTGGAACCGCAGGCTCACATTGCCCAGAGTACCACGAACTCAAGCAATCCCCAGCCTCAGCTTCCCAGGTAGCTGTAATTACAGGCACACGCCACCAGTCCCAGCTATTTTTTGGGTGACTAGGTCTCACTATGGGCCCAAGGTGGGACTAGAACTGCAATCCCTAGCCCCGGCCGCTTCATAGGCCGCTTCACAGGCACGAGCCAAAGAGCCCTATTATTGGACAGAAATTTTAGACATTGTTATTAGTCATTATTATTAGACACAAGATGCCTAATGTTGAGAGCTAATAGAGAACAGTTTGTCTTTTGAAATATTGGAACTTTTCATAAAAGTGGTAATGTTAGTCTTGGAATTTCACTCTTGATAATCTTGAAACAAACATAATAAAGAAAAATTTATTGAATCAATAATTACAAATAAATGCAGCTTTGCATGTAGGTAAGATTGATAATGGACTTTGTACAGAGAAGAGAATTTGGTTAAAATGGTAGGTACACAACACACTGAATCTACCAGAGAAGTTTTCTAGAACTTTTAAACCAAATTTAGGGACCACTTTCTTACTGAGTAATCATTTAATCTTTTAAATTGTATCTCTGGTACAATATTCCTCATTCTTGTGATGCACACAGAAAAGGACACAAAGAGGGAGAAAAAGTAGAAACAGAGTGAAGAAGGCAGAATGATGAGTGATGGTTTTGAGATGGTTTTGAAATGGATTTTGAGAAACCAAGAAATATATCTGGAGATGGAAATGTCAAAGAAATGAATGCTCCTCTATAATCTCCAATGAAAGTAGCCCTCCTGACATCCAGACTTTAGTCTAGTGAAATTGATTTCAGAATTTTGAAATCAATTTGATAATTTTATTACTATATATATATACACATACATATATAAGCACATGTATGTCATATATTTATGCTTACAGGTATAGTGATGTAAATATATGTTTAAGAGTATAATAATACACGCATATACATGGCATTACATAGTAAATATAAATGTACCTACAAAATGTGCTATTTAGTTTTAATAGCAAGGTTATGCTAAATGTTAATATAGATTTACATATATAGTAAATAGGCAATATATAGAGATTGCAAATATAAGACAATATTTTTAGGATATACTTAAAATTAATAGAAAATTATGGTAAATTTTCATGACAAATTAGAATGCTTCCCATAGGTGTCTATACTTTAGAATCTTTGAAATTTCTTTTTTAGTAATAATATCTATTCCTTAACCTTCTGTTGTATATCTTCAGAATTTTACGGAATAAAGAATATTATACCTTTTTATTTTTCCACCAATATGGACCTTTTAACAAACTTTCATGACTGTTATGATCATGAACTCCTGTAATCACTGATTATGATTTTTTATAACTAGAATATCAGTCTTTTGTGAAATTCCAATTATAATTGCCAACTGCTCAGCATTTCTGACTGGAACTCTAGTAAAAATCTCATATGTGAGTGAAAGTAATAAAATGATTCCTTATAAGTTTATATATTTAAGTTCTGAAGTGCAATTTCATAGAGCAGAAACAGATGAAGAGGTCAGGTAGTTACAAACTAATGAGAAATAAATTGCTATAATCAGTGACCTAACATTGCCTGAAGGATTTCTTTCTACAGTAATGGATTCAAGCTGGCAAAGGTTGACTGTTGCTGTTTGAGAGTCCTGTTTGGCATTTGTAATATTATTCTAAAGCTTGATTACATCATGGACAAGTTAATCCATTACAAAACACTTGCCCGAAGTGATTTGATTTTAATGTTTCATGAGTAGCCAGTTGTACGACACTAGACACTAAAAATATAATTGGCTTACTCCTTACAATAAAATGTATCTTCATCATTTTGTAAATTATTTTTTTTTGCTCTAGTCTTTTGCTTTTCAATGTTTGTTCATTTTCGTTTAGTTTTGAGGAAAAATGCTTAGCGTGGAAGTTTATTAATTTAAACACATCTTGACAATTGTTCATTGATAATTTATTTAAGAATGCCAATATTGTTACCTAAGGATCAGTATTGTATTTCTATTTGCCAAATTTTTAATTCTTTCAGTTTAAATATTTCATCCTGGTACAGGGTGATAAAATTTATATTTCATAGCTTAAAATTGAAATGGGAAAAAAGACTTCATTTAAAGAATGTTTAATAGCAGCCACTGGAAAAGATGATTTCACTGCAAAAGCAACCAGTACTATTTCATTACACATTCATTTTTCCTACTACAGTGCAGGAATGTAGTTCCTAGTCTTTTTGGACATGATACATGACTATGTGCTCAATAAATCAGGAATTTATTAGAGCAATTGACTTTGCATTCTCTGTCCTTCTGTAATAATGACCAATATTTCAGATAGAAATTACTCTGTTGTTCTAGTTCTATGGGAAATAACTATAGAGTAAAATCTCAAACAATTAGCAATTAACATGTATCTTAACTGAGAAATGAGTCACAAATATTTTGGAACCTTTATTACTGCAACATCTGCCATGAAACTTACAAACGTATAAAGGAAACACACATATGCAAACTAATTTTATTGATGTGTGTACATATAATTTATCATGCAGACTATTGGAATAATGTTTCCTCTGATATCTCATTGGATATTTGGGCTAGTGATATTTTGTAATGGTCTTATAACTGCAAAGGAAATAACAACACATGAGGTACTAAGTATGAGGTTAGCACGATATAATTCTAACTACTTTCATTTTACTTCAAATCTCTACTTGCAGCTAATTATGGATATGGTGTCATAATAGGATACACTATCAAAAGAAAACTATCAACCAACTCACAATTCAAAATCAGGGGAAAGTACAGGGTTATGTAAGAGAGATATAAAAGAATATCCACTTCCTTTAGAACCAGACAGGTGCACTGATACAATTTGGTAAAATTTTCTAAATATTATTATTAGAAAGACTTCCCTGAATAGCTAATAAAATTTCCACAAAGAAAATCTTCAAGCTTATTTGAGAGAGTGAGAGAAAAGAATGGTTAAGTAACACCCAAGATTGTATATATATGCAGAGAAACTTCATTGAATTATCTTTTGAACAATCATAATTCAAAAAATAAAAACTGATGAAAAGACACCCATGCATGATTACAGGGTTTGAAGCAATGCAAGTAAAGTTAAGCAATTTCTGTAAGAACAATGATATGTAATATATGTTTTATGACATCTGTATGTAGATATTTAATATAATAAACACAGGCATGAAATGATCTATTTAATTACATTTTAGTGTTTTAATGAGACACTTATCAGGCTAAGGGAGATCAAAGCAAAATGAGAAAAATTTAACAAGCATGTTTATTTCTGGCATGCTGGATGAAAAAATTATTCTCCAATTCCCATATTTTCTTTGTTGAAAGGACAAAACAAAATATCTGTGGGGCTTAAAAAACAATCATTTCTTTCCAAATTAAAATTTTATTTTCAAAAGTTTTATATTATAATCATTCCTGAAGAACAAAAGTTTCACTGAGATTATGGAAAAAATACTTAACCACAAAACTTTATATCACCTTTAACATTAATAAAGGGTAGAAAAGGCATACACATAAAAATTAAGAAGCACTTGTTTCTAATAAAATTTAAATTTAAAAATTGTTATTTTTGCCCTAGATGAAAATAGAAAATTTATGTTGTTCACATTCCAGCAAACTAATCTAGCTTAATATTGAGTCAGAGTAAGTTTTGGATTAAACTCCAATACCAAAATCATATCAACTCTCTTTATATCTCATTTCTTTCTCTCAAAGTAAATGTATGTATAAAGTAGTACACATAGCCAATGAGTTTAAAAATAATGTTTACTACTTGTCTGAGGTCATAGCTAACTGTTATGGGGTCTGTCTACCAATAGTTTATATTATTGTGAAAGAGAGTACAAGTATATTTATACTAATTTCCATGTTAAATTAAGTTTGTTAAGCAAAATTAATACAAATAAATATCATGTTACCAAAACAATTATATTAAAAATATTTTTTAGGTAAAATATCACAAAATATTTAAAATATTTTGTCAAGAAAGTTGATATTAAAATATAATTACTTTTTATCTTTACTTTATTTTATTTTTATTCTTTAAGTCACAACCTTGGTAAATGGCTTTGAGGACATATTCCCCCCCCCGTACCCCTCTGTTCACTCTAACCCCTCTCTTTGTTGTTTGCTAGTCTGTGTTAAGTCCATTAGTTGCTCTCTTTCCTGTGGCAGTGTCCTTTCATTGGGTGAGGGACTGTGTTCTTAGAACCAGGCTAAACGTGCTGGTAGGTTTTCAGTGTTAGCCCAGCGTTGGGCAGCCAGTCTGTATTTATTTGTGGTCTGTCCATGTTTTCTCATTGCACTGTCTTCTCCAATCCCTTCTCTGCATTGTTTTGCTGCTTTACCTTATGGTTCTGGTGTCTGGTTTAGGGGGTCTCACCATTAGTCAGTGTCGGTGAAGAAGCTTCTCTGTAGATATGGGCATCTGTGAATGGCTGTTGTAGATTATCTTCTCTGCCTCAGCTTGCAGCTTTGCTGTGGGGCCAATATGCCCATTCTTTGGCCCTCCTCTCCTGTGGTGTGGGGAGCTGCACCTTGCTCTCCTAGATGACATCTCAGAAATGAGGTCTTGGCTTTTCCAGACCCAGTGAGAGCATAGGTATGGATTTGTGACATCATGTTTCCATAATTGTTTCTCCTGTCTCGCATGTACTGGTTCTCTCAATAGTACATCTCCTGTGTCCAGCTCAGAATTGTGGGCTGGTTTTTCACCTGTTCCTTCACACATTCTATGATATTGTTTGTTTATTTATGTTCTTCCTCCTCCTGAAAATTATCTGGAGTGAGAGTGAAAGGGATTGGGCATGCCCCTCCACCCCTGCCCATAAGTCATTACCTCCCTGCATGGATGGCCATGCAGGTGCAGTTCCAAGACCCCTTTCAGGGTAGGGGCTTGGCCGAACCATGCCTTGGCCCATTTGGGCTGCAGATGGCCGCTCTGTGCAGCTATCCACTGGTGGATGGAGCTAAAACCCCACCCAGGTCCCCTTCCTGACTCTCCGGCTTACCCGGAGTTCCTCACCACCTTGGCTCCCCACTGGCAAAGGGGTACCAGTGGCCCAGGACTTCAGGCGTGCAGGCAGCCATGTGGCTGCCTGCTGGTGGGCCTAAAATATAATTTTATTGACATAAATGCTTCTTAGAAAATTTCCAAGATTGGTCCAACTATTTTTAGGTTTGCAAAATCAGAATTATTGCAAAAACAGAGACAAAGATATCCTTCAATATATAATATTAGTAATAAGTTACATTATATATTTTATACTAAGGTACCCAAAGTTTGTGTATATTTGCTTATATGTGTATGATACACAAAAACACACATACACACATGCATATGCATATACACACAGCACATACACTTACCAGATAACTATTTCTAAGAGGATGATATTAAGTACCAAATATTTCAATAGGTTATGAAATTTATATAACTAATTCTGTCATCTGAAAACTCTTCATAAGTCAAAAGACATGTATTTGACCAGTCTGAAATATAAAGAACTTGTAGTAGTGTTAGATCAAAGATGAAAAAAAAAACCTGCTCAGTAAATCTCCAAGGGCAAAGTCAGTTATATAAATACCTAAAGTAAAAATACGTCCTTGGCAGGAAAACCTAGAGTTAGCCCTAAGCCAAGCAATAAATTGGTTACAAAACTTGAATTTGATTAAGACATTTTATATTAATATGTCCAATTAAGTACTCTTGCCAAATCTTGATAAAATATGGGATAAAGGACATTATTCTCAAAAGGATTTTGACTCTTTGGGTCCAGGTGAGGAATTCTTAAATGCTTCCTTGAATTACTTCTGATTGCTAGCTCAAATAAATTAAAACTTAGGTTAGAGAAAAAACTAAAGTAGTGATAGTTCACTAAAATTCATTAAAAGCGATCAACTTAGAAATCTGATTTTGTGAACCTTGTTATTCCTTTTATTGAAACTTAGAGTAAGTTTATTAAGAGCCAGAATAAAAGTCATATTTGTTTTACTTTTTCCATTTATTCTTAACTCTTAAAAATTCCATATGTAAAAAACTTTTGATTTATTAGGTTGAAGAATATTAATGTGCTTCTTTATATCTCTGAAAAATAAAAAAAAATATATACACATGAAATAAATATGGAATATGGTGTAATTACAAGTGTATCAATATACTAATAGAGTATCTGTCGTATAATTACCCTATGAAGTTTTTCTCATGCATTGTGAAAAACTTTCTTAACTAAGTTGTATTTTTTCCACAATCAAAATGATTAAAGTGATATTTTATGTCTGATTGCTATTAGGAATAATACTACTCACAATACAACTGGATTCAACTTACACTTCATAGAAATATTGTGAAATTCAATAATAATGCTTCCTACCATCTCTCTGTTTTGGCCACACACAGGAAATCAGTTCACCAAAAACTCAGTTCAATCTGTTTCTGTAATATATAGTAGTTATCCATTTTACTAACAACTAGGTTCTTATAGTATTGATAGTATTGTCCAGAGACAGAAGAGCAGTGTCAATTAAAATGCATTTGAAGTTTCAACCAGCACTGCACTGTGCCAAACACAGAAAATAAATTTAACCTAAATGATTATTTAGGCTAAATAATTTAGGTTAAATAATCCCAAACCAGAAGAACTATCAGGTAGTCAAAAGTAGGATGGAATTCTAACAGAACAGTAATCAGGCAAGACAGAATGAAGAAGCCCTGTGGATGAGTTTGAATCCATAGAGGAAACCATGGTCCAAGAAGAGAACAGTACAGATGGTTTCATACCTGGGAGGAGAGAACTGAAAGTACCAGAAGTCAAGGAGCAGAAATCGAGAGTTATATGGAGAGGCAAGGTTAGTTTTGATCAGGATGACTCTCCTCCAAAGAAAGAAAACTCCCAGAGGATACCTGGTCTACAGGCAAAGTGCCTAGCCCTTTGGGCAATAACAAAGAGAATGGTAGCAACATAACAATAAATGCTATTTCCATAAAATGGCACAAAGGAAAATAACCTATGTCTTTATATCTGATAAAAGATGAGCCAAAAATAAATTATAATAATTTAATACAGTCTAACACAACATATCAAAACAAAATAAAATCAGATGTAATGAAATTGTGGAGAAAACCACAAATTCATAACTATAGTGAGATACTTTATACAACTTTCTCACAAACAAACAAAAAAATCAAAAAGGAAAGAAAATGGTTTGGTACAACTTAATAATGATAAACAAGTACTATTTAATAGATGTTACCTGAAAATATTTATCAAGCACTTACTATATACTAGGTGAGATTGTAACAGTGTGGAGGCAACAGAAAGCAAAATTAACATTTCACAGATATTATGAACCTGTATTAGGACTAAAAAAGTAGTTAAGGATGTAGGCTACAAAGTTAGATGGCCAGCAGCCATGTTACTACGTAATGGTGGGAAAGTTACTCTCAACCTCCAGGTATATATTCCATCTATACAATGTTCCTGTTACTTGAAAATGAAAATATAATTTAATCAGAATTCTTGGCTATAAACTAAATTTTGATACACAGAGTAGACTGTCAATTTTAGGTTATCAAATGTTGCATGTTTTTTGTAAAAATATTGTTGCTTTGTTGTAAAACTTAGCTAGGGACTGAGAGTCAAAAGACATATAAGAAATAGGCTCTGCTCTCTTTGGTGATAAAAAAATGAATTAATTCATTGCAACTAGTTGATGATTATTTTTATTTGAAGTAGTGGCTTCTGGATATTGTTGCTGTGATTTTTGTTGTCTTTGAGAGAACTTCCAATTTCTTTCTCAGTAGATATACTACTTTCTCATATGGAACCTTACATGAAAACATTCACATATTAGATTGATCAGAAGAGAGTAAGATTGAACATTAACATTGTAGAGCTTCTAGTATCTTTTATAAACCCTTACTTTCAAAATGTTAAAAATCATAATAAATGAGATGTCAACATTTCAATCACTTCAACAATGAGAAGAGCACAAGGTGATTTTGTGAGTATAAAATAGAATTGGGCTGAAGGTTAACAACTGGTATGTAGTGTGGTGCATAATGTTCTTTCAGAAAAGGTAATGAATGACAGAGAGGTTTATAGATAATTTTATAAAAGGAAAGAAAACATTCATGGAAATACTAAGTTCATCTCAAAGACTTGTGGTCAAATCCACAGTTAAATATAACTTATTAAATATATAATATATATTATATAATATAATTATATATTGTATATAATATATAATATAATTTTATATTATATATAATAAACATATAATATGTATAGTTAAATATAACAGTTAAACTATTCTATTCTATAAGATAAAATGTGAGTAGCTTATTAGGATATTTTACCTCTTAGGTCTAGATAAAGTCATATTGCATTATTATACCACAATGGCTTAAGAGCATGTACATCAATTCTTAAGGACAAAGAATATTGTTCATTACTGTGTTCATGATAACTAGTAAGTTGAGTAAGTTGACTAGCACATATGATGTTTCACCTTCTGCTTGCCAAGTGAAAAGAAATATGAATGAGATTAGATATTCAGAAATCTAAATTTTTAGTTCCCTTTAATTGTAAAAGTAGTACTAGAAAAACCACAACAGAGTTACAATTTCTCTATCAAAATTTCAAGTAATGATTAGAATATAGTAAGAATTAGATATTGGGACTAGAAAAGGACAAAGTAGATGTTACAAATGGGGGAATAAAATAAAAATAAGGTCTGTGGTTTGATAAAATGTTCATATTTTAAATAATTGTTCCAAACAATGGGCAGCTAAAAAATCATAGGAAAATAGAATAGCTAAAGCAGGTTAGCTCTACGTTAACATTAAAAATGAAAATATTCTTTTTAAATGTTATTTCTATTCAATGATTTGTTCTTAATAGACTGACTTTATAAGTAAAAATAACTGAAAATAATGTTCAAATGGGATAAATTCAACTAAAGAGGAAATAAGAAAGTTATATGTATAGAGAAATGATCTATGATGATCAACATGCCACATAAAACAACTAAGCTCTCTAGACAAAATATAAAAACCAAGTATCAGAAGGCAATTTTGGATGTCAAAAAGAAAGTAAACTTGAGAAGTCTGATAATATATTTGACAAAAAGAAAAAGAATGTAAGTATTAATGTATTCAAAGTTTTTATCTGAAAACTGAGAAAAGTTTGTACCATATGGAACAGCAAGATCTTGAATAGAAATATAATTAAAAAATGACTTAATCTGAACAGAGTTTTGGGTGAATGCAGCAGCTAGAAACTATGGAGGACTGTATAACAAAATAGAAGCACAAAATTTTGAATGAAAATTCTAGTCAAATCTAGTTAAATCTCCTACTTACCTGTACCTTCTGTGTTAATCTCTTACTGTACTTAATGTATAAATTAAATTTGTTGTGGGTATGTATGTATTTGAAAAAGCATATTTAAGTAAATGTAGGTTTAGTTACTCTCCTTGCTTTCAGGTGTTTATTGGAACATTTTCTCCATAGATGTGAAATGAATGAGGGTGGTATACTACTGGAGTTTTTCTTTACTTAGGATGTGTAGTGAAAATTTACTATTAATAATATATTTATATTGTGATTTTTTTCCCCAGCAGCTATTTTTCTATGTAACATTGGTCAATCTTATTTAAAAGTAATTTGTTTCCATGTATTGTCTCTGGCATTTCCCAAAGTACAATATATCAGGTTAGTCAATTGAAAGATGTGAAAGCATACCATCTGCTCTCTTCAGAGGCATGTCCCTAATCCTTTCTATGTTTTGGCTGTTGGGTCCCTTTTTTTCTACCAGTCCCTACTGCATGTAGCTAGAGTGACCACATAATTTGTCATTAAAACAGAAAAACATTTAAATCAAAGGCAAGACATAAATACTTACATAAGACAATAGTTTAACCCAGGATTTCCTAACCAATTCACCCACCTTCAGATTTAGGTACACGCAGATCTATCTGACATACTGACATTATAGGTAGAAAAATTCTGGTTGATCTTAGTTGATCAATTATTTGTAGATTATTGTTGAGAATAAAGGAAGCACCTTATGATGTCAGTCCTCATTAAAACCTGTTCCTAGTTCTTGAACCCATTTCCGACAAATTAAGCTACTGATAAAAAATTTAATATATCATGCCAAACACATATTTAACTCAAGGTCCATTGGATAAGAATAAAAAATTGTACTCATCATACATACATAGCTGAAATAAAAATATAAGTGAATCAAATATAGAACAGAAATGGGATATGAAGAAATTCCAACATGTTTCAGGTACAGGAAGCTCTTAAATGTTACTAAAGGTGAAAATAAAAATGCATTTAAATGGCAACATTTCTTTCTTAACAGGAACCCACTGTCTCAAGCATAATTATAACAATGGATTGAATCTACAGGCCTTTAAGAAAAAATATTAACTTATTTATTCAAATATCATATACTTATTAAAGCAAAACAAAATATGGTGCTGCACTGACTACTATTTTATAGCAAGCCGCATTGATAGCACAGAGAAAAGAATTATCGGCAAGGATTCTTAAAAAATAATTTCATATACTTTTCTTAGAATAGGGTTCAATTCATGAAAAATAAAACCAGAAGTATGGTAAAACAGTAGCATGTAATTTTATAACTCTTAATAGCATGAAATATATATTATAATAATCATTCTAATTTAAATGAATTTTACTATCTGAAATGTATTATCTAAACCTATTCTTAATGCTGTATTAATATCATTGGTGGGATGTACTACTGAAATAATTTCCTGAGTATGCACATGGACCAACAAAACAATATAAAGATATATTGCATCAGTAAATATTTCTCAATAAAAGCTATAATCTAAATGCACATTTATGTTGTACATATGGAATAAAACACATGAGTAAAATATTTTGAAACTGAATATCCCCCCATCTATATAATTTACATTAGGATATAAACTAAGGATTCCATAAACCCCAAGTCTACTAGAAGGAGAAAGAAAAAGAATGAGCAAAATATCTATAAAAGCACACCTTGTTTTCTAGATGCTAACATTCATAAGCAGTTATTCTCAATTCTTAATATATAAACATTCTATATGCATTGTTTTTAACTAAGATATATTTGAATTCTGCCAACCTAGAACTCTTCATTCCATATATATTCTAAATGGAAAAAAAGAAACCATTTCCTTTGGTTTAATAGTACTGTTCTATTTTTCTCCCTACTGAAAAATTAAAAATAAAAGTCTTCTCTTCACACATTGCTAACAGTATCTCCTAGGAGAGATGATATGTCAAAATAAATAAAATTTTGAAGAGAATAATTTTAAAGGATGTAATGATTAAGTAAGCTAATGATTTTATGCATCTCTAATCATTTGTATTTCATATTTGCTGGGTTATGTAAAAATATGTATAATTGCTGTATTTTCTTATCAGTGTTTTGCAATGTTAGCAAATGGTTGCTTCATTTGACAAGTCAGAAGAAACCATTCAATGTGGATGAGTCTGTCGAAACTATAAAATTGAAAAAAAAAACTGCAAATATTTGAAAGTTAAAGAAAAGGTCTCTGTAATGTTAATTTTGCTAAGAACAAAAAATAAACAAGGGACAAAAAGGATAAAAAATTCACAGCATGATGTGTTACTTGGAGGAGATATATTTTTATATGAAAAATACCTGCCTTCTTCAAAGTTTGGAAATTATATAAATACACTGAAAATCAGGTAATATATTTTGCTCCCATCCATTGAAAAGATCTCAGACAATTTTGTGCAGTAATGTTCAAGTTATCTTTTGGTTCTATATAGAGAAATATTACCATTTTCTTATTTTCCCATTCAAAACATACAAATCATTTAAGAGACAATTAACTTATATCCATTGTAATGAGATTTCTACAAAGATACATAGTTATAAAACTTTCAAGAGTTCGAGATATAGAAACAATCCTGAAGGGTTGAAAGTGATCAGACAAAAAGCAGAATCCTTATAAATTACTCCCATCAAGCTTATATCAGAGTTCTCTGAAACAATCATACAGGCAAGGAGAGGATGAAATAACATATTCAAAATACTCAAAGATAGAAATGGCTGACCAAGAATACTATACCCTGCAAAACTCTCCTCCATCAGAGGAAAAAATTAAGCCTTTTCCAGACAAAAAGAAATTGAAAGAAAATGCACTCACTAACATCCTCTTCAAACATTGGATACACTTATTAAATTGATGAAAAGAAATCCACACACAAAAAATAAAACCGATTAAAGGAGTAGATATGAGAAAACTAAAGGAAAATAATAGTTGCAGATCTTTATATCGATAATTATTCTAAATGTAAATGGACTGAGCTCTCCAATCAAAAGTTACAGTGCCCACCTGGATTATAAAAGAAAATAAAATTTCCTGTTGCTTCCAAAAGAAACATCTGTGCTTCAAAGGTAAACATAGGATAAAAGTAAATGATTTGAGAAAAATCCTATAAGCAAATAGGATCAATGCAAAAAGCAGAGAAGCCATTTCTATATGATCTAAATTAAATTTCCAACTAAAGCAATAAGAGACAGAGATACACTATGATGACTAAGGGAAAAATACATCAAGAAGATATGACTTACCAATAATATATGCACCAAACAGGAAGTCCCAACATATATGAGGAAGCTATAACCAAATCTGCATCAGATCGATAAACAAAATTGGCAATAACATCCCTTGTTCATCAACTGGCAGATTAAAAAAAAAAAAAAAAACTAAACAGAAAACAAGGAATTTATAGTTTTAAATGAGAAATCATACCAAATGTGATTTAAAAAGACATTTGTAGGGCACTGTATCCCCCAAAACTCAGTGTTCATTCTTTTCAAGTGCACTTGGAAATACTCCTTTCCTGAACAGATCACTTATTTGACAACAAACTAAATATCAATAATTCACAAAGATTGAAATCATATCAAGTGTTTTTTAAGTCAAACTGCATCAGATAAGAAATCCCAAAATAGAAATTCCTAGTGTTCAATTAGGCCATACATAAGTATTCACTACAAATCACAAGAATATTAACTGAAGATGGGGATATGCATTCTATGTTTATGACAGAATTATTTATGACAGTAAAGAACTGGAGACAACTTAGTGTCAATCAGCAAATGATAGGATAAAGAAGATAAGGAATAAATTCACTATGAACTACAATCTAGAGATAAAAAGACAAAATTCTGTCATTTTCAGCAACATAAATAGACCTCGAGGGTATTAGGCTTGGTGAAACAAATAAAATGTACAAAAGGAAACATCATAATATTTAATTCACAGTGGTATATTTAAAAAAGAAAGTAAATGGTCTAGATAAAACAATAATAAAATACCTTGAGACTCTAAGATTAAACAGTGACTACCAATACCATAAGAAAGGGGGAAAGCAGATGGATAAATTGAGTAAAGGGGATCAGTTGCACGAAGGTTAGAATTGGGCTTTCAGCAGTAAATAACATATAATATATGCACATATTATAATAATGTATAACTGAAACTTATGTAATATTATGTAATATAACTTAAATAATATAAAATAAAATAGATTTAAAACTGAACAATCCAAAAAGTGGTCAGTTTAGTTGTTACAAATATCCCCAAGAACTATTTTAGTGTTTCACAAAGATATGAGGTTATCTCACTATAAAAAGGCAGATTCCATATAGTTTCAAAGTCATTTCTTGTTTAACAATATTAAGTACACTGTCCTTACAACTCTCTGTCTGCATCCATACTAGGCAAACTAAGTGTTCATGATCATTTGTTCTTTAAGACTTTTGCTTCAGGAGAAGCATTATTTCATGTTGGTTGATTGCTTTTACATCTGATAGATTTAAAATTTTATTTCGATGCATACAGGAAAGCTGGTGGATGAGAATATTGTTCTTTTGGTTGTTGCTGAGAGGGTGGGGCAATGTTCTTCCAGTTTATTAAATTCCTAAAAGAAACTGAAAGTCCAGTTAGGTTTCCCCTACTGAGCTTCAAAACCAATCTTAATTTTTTTTCAAATCTTTACTTTAACATACAATATATTTAATGAAGACTAAATATTTTAAAAGGAGGGGAGTAAATTTCATGGCTTGATGATATTGCCTTAATTGTATCACCTTTTTCAGAACTGAAAAGTGAAATTATAAAGAATGACTTATAGGTAGACGATGGTGCATTTCTTTTTAAAACCTTTACTTCCTCCTGTATATTCTGTGAATCTTTTAGCATAAATTACATATTATTTTGAATCTGTGAACATGTATTTTTTTTGTCAGCAACAAAATCAAGACACTGATTGATGTAGAAGAGGCTACAAGGATGAAAATCACATATCTGTTGTACAGAAAATTATTAAATTTGAGATGATTATAATAATAAATGTTTCTAATGGGAGTGTTTAATGCAAAAAATACTTATGCAGCATAAGTGTAAAAAATTGGTTATATAGCAATATTTTAATTTATTACATAGTGTTACATAATTGTAGTATTTATTGTGTTTATTTTCAACTGGCAACTACATCAAATTATACCTGCCTTTATTATAGTTTCAAACATCAGTATCATTTTAATATTGTTGTATAAAAAACATGTCAAGAAATATTATTTTTCTTTCATATATACTTCAGATTTTTTTTTCATTACTGGGACTACAATTAAAGCCACTTATTATCAAAGAAAACAGAGAAATTGAATGATTGCCATAGATGTTTTTAAATGGAATCTTGTATTTCTTGAAAAACTATTTATTTTGTAAATTAAGTTGATTTAACATCTCAAGGAGACAAACTAGTCAATCATGTAGTACTGTATTTTAACTGATAGCAGTGAACACAACCCTGATTTTTTTCCTAATTTTTCCTTGCATTTTCATTTTATATGTATATATCAAACAATCATAGCAGAAGACTATAATGATAGAGTTAACCTAGAATGCTATGTATATACTGTTTTGGATGTTTCATTAAATTAAAATATTGAGCTTAATATTAGATATGGTCTAGAAAAAATGAGTTCTGCTTCCAATTCATAATATATAGCATAGAAAAATCTAGCTCCTAATATCATTAGACTAGGATCAGTGAAGAATTAATTAATGTCACTGTGTAGCACTTTCATTTAACCATATTTTGGTTGGCATGAAAGTAGTTTTTACATTGCTTTCAGTTTAGAAGTTTTGCATATCCTTTGATTAAAGTATTCTTTTATATTTTGAAGCCACACAAGAGTATTTTAATCTTAATATTTTAAATATTTGCTGCTGATATGTGATGGAAAATTTAATCTATTATTAGTGTATCACAAAGCCTTGCTAAATATACTCACATTATAGGTCTTGTAAGTTGCTTAAGAAAATGACCTAATATAACCCCAGAAATGTTAAGCCATATAACCAAGAATTTCAATTATTCAAAAATAGAATCTAAACAAAGTCACATACATACACATCAAGATAAAAACAAAAAAAAAGGAATCAGAGAAAATAAAATCATTACATTAAAAAAACACTACAAATGTTAAACAATAGAAACTAAGTTATACTACAATGGAGTAATGTCATTAACGTACTTGTAGGGGAGGAAAAAAACATGAATTCAAAAATCTTTATCAAACAAAAATGTTTTTCTTAATAAAAATGAAATAAAGATGTTTTCAGACAAATGAATTAAGAAAAATTCATCCTAACAGAACAATAACAGTCAATAAGTGAAGAAAGTTCAATAGCCAAAAGACAAAGCCACGCAGAAATTTAAATCAAATCAACAAAATCAAGTGCACACTATAAGGTTTATGGTAAATAAATATATTTGCTTTACTTTTTATTTATTTTAAAAGATAACTGTACTGAGGTAAAATTGTTATATATATAGTAGAATCTTATTTTTGTAGAAGTAATGTATATGGAGCAAAATTACAAATAATGGGGTGGCAGATATTTAAGCATCATGTTATAAAGTTCTTAAATAAAACATAAAGTGGTATGCTATTGTTTTATATTGAAATGTAATGAACAGATAGGGTATATTGTATATCCTAAAATATATCAACTAAACTATGTAGTCAATTAGAAGAGACAAAAAAGAAAAAGAAAAATGATCAATAAATCTCCAAAATGGAAAAAGAAAAAGAAAAAAAAAAGAAAACAGAAGAAGTTAGAAGATTGAAATCAATGATAAATACAATTATATTAAATCTAAATAGAAAACTATTGAAGGCAAAATATAGCAAAAATGCAAGAAATAGCAATTATATGTTTTTATAAGAAACCCACTTTAAGACATAGATAAAAAATACAGGACATAAACACCAATCATGAGAAAATATTTTACTGTTAAGGACAATAACAAAAAAGATAATCTTTACCAAGAACATAAGAATATGTACATTTAAAAACACAACTCACTAAATTTTATGCAATGAATAATGTTATAACTAACATTGCTTAAAGAAGAAATAAAGCCACAATAATATTAAAATTCTTCATCATTACTCTTATAAAAAATTACACAAAAATGCAAAATGTATTAAAAAATGGAATTGAAGACTACTACCACCAAATGAAAATGACTGCCATTTGTAGAAAACTGTCAAACACCAGTTACCTAGCCACTACTTTGAGTTGCTTTGCTTATATCCAAAAGAGTGGTCATTCTTATACATCTTTTTCATAAATCTGTATGTGCACACATAATTTTGGATGAAAGATTGGTAACATTATCTGGCATGCATAATTCAAAGGTAAAGGAGATTATCAGATTGAATATTGAAGAAAACAATATTCTAATGTATTTTATAAAATTCATCCAACTCATTTTACAAAGGAATTGTTCAACATCTCCTAATTTACTGTTCTACTTCTGACAACTTTTTAGTGAATATATAACTTATTTGTACCAAGCAGCCCTGTATATCAGAGCATCCATTTTTATCTTTGACATACGATAAAAATAATTACACCTCTTTTGTGTGGCTTTTCCATTTTTCAAATCTCTCTAAAACACTCCTGGACTTCAGATTCTTTTTACATCACAATGTCTTTTATTTATGCTTCTAACATTGTAAGATATCGGTATTTATGGTATGACCTGGCTTCTACATCTATTTTCCGCAATCACCACTATGACCTTCCCAAATGGTATTTCACTGCATCAGAATAACAACTTTTATGTTTTTATAGAATTTAGTGACTGTAATATTATTAAAATAGTCTCACAGATTCAGCATACTGAGATTTTTATATTTAGTCACCTTTATTCTCTCAATTCTTTATTTATGCAGTAACTATTTACTCATTCCTTCAATATTGATTACTATGAAAAAAATGTTTTCAAATGCATTAGACCTTAAGGAATTATCTGGGAGCTTATATTTTGAACACAATGCTTTACTAGGAGGTAATAAATATTAACTGAATAGAAACAAAATAATCTTACTATATTCTAAAAACAGAAATAGTTTTAGAAGTAAACACTTCTATTTCCTTTAATATTTAGATATACAGAAATTCATTTTTATGTGAACAAATATAAAATCATATGATAGTGATAACATGTGGTGGTACAGAGAAATCCTTGAACAAATGAGCAAGAAGATTTCTAACTTAACCAGATTCAAGTTATTTTCCCATTCATTCTATTGATGTTTTTCCTTAACTGTACCAATAGTTATACATAAGACATTTTAGTGAATTTAAAATAAAAATTAATGCCTCAGTTCTGCTGTTAAGAATAATACTTAGTTTTTACAGCTTTATTTACTGAAATGAATGAATCATACATTTGACATTTGTTTTCAAACTTTAGCATATAATTGATATTATACTGATAATAATTATGACATTAAATCATATTTATATGCTTTGTTCATATCAAATCTCTAAACATTTTGTAAAATTAGAAACTTTTTTGCATTAAACTGCAACAAGGCATCAAGTTTTCAATTTATACAGGCAATGTATTAGCAAAAACACACCTATATTTTTGACATTCGAAATAATTACATGCAACATTTTACTATGCTACCCATTTAACCACAAACTAAATGAGATTCTGCCATCATGATATTCAGCAACTTTAGGAGGTGGGTAGTGATGTCTTTTCTCTGGAGATAAAGAAATTTAGAGATAGAAATCATACCTTGTGCAAAAGTATATAGTTAATAAATGCCAAAGTTTAGATTCAAATTCAGTTCTAGGACATTTTCATGAAAACAAATCCTTAATAATCTTCAAAATGCCATTATGAAAGATACAGGGTAGTGACGCAGTTAAAAATTGTATGGCACCAAAGTACCCTGGTGGGTGTCGTCTGAAAGAACCATGAGAGAAAATGGAAAGCAGAGGGTCTATAAAGAGGGAGAAATGAAGAAGAAAAAGGAGGAGACAAGAATGGTAAACTGAAAGAACAGGTCCAACATGGCCTGCCAGGGAAGCCCCTTGGAAGAGTGAGCTGGTAGTAGCAAGGAGCCACATGGTAGGAGAGTGGTTGGCAGAGACATAGCTGGTCTGGAGTTGTATGCCAGAATGGCAGACTAGGGATGGCCAGAGACTGCTGAGGGCAGGCCTGGTGGATTTGGCCAGATGCCAATGAAGGTAGGTCTGATAAGGAAGTGTGGAGCCACAGCAAGGCAGCATGTTTGGAAAGTTGATTTGGGATCAGCAATTGTAGAAGAAGTTTGAAGAGCCTTGGAGAGAAAAGACACCAGAGAAAGACTGGAATTTGTAGAGTGACTGCCTGAGTTTTGGAGAGGCAAAGTGGCACCATTTTGGACATGTGTCTTCAGGGACCTTTGGAAATGAAAATGTTGACTGGGGTAAGAGAACTGGCTACTTGTGGTTTAAGGAATTTGTGTTTTCCTGGTTAATTTCCCTTGTTAATAAAACCCTTTTGTATACTGCTTTGTGACTTTGGAAACTTTTTAACATTTCAATAGTTAAAATTAAAAAGAGTGTTCCCCTCACCAGGTAATACCAGCAAAAATTCTCCCATTTATGGAACCATTTACATACTGTTTATTTTATATGGACAAAATTAATTTCCTATTTTCTTCTCTATAAAAAATTTTTTGCTGATTCATATGCACATTTTCTCTAATAAATTAGGCAAAAACCAAAGTTTGACAAAATATACTGCTCCCCTTATCACACTCCTATACATATATGGAATTCACACAGTATAAAGTATTTATACATCACACAATTGTATATTATTAAAGGACTATTCTACAATATGATTTCCACATTAATTTTAAAAAGTTAAAGAAATGATCAATAGTGAACTAATGAAATATAGAGTAAAACTAAAAAAATTTCATTTGGTCCTGCAAAATAGACATTTTGACAAATAAAGATCTTTAAACTATGTCTTAAATAAATGTCAGTTCCACTAATAAAACTATGTTTTAAAGAAATGGTTGTTCTGCTAATAAAGGCATCCATAGTGAGATACATTTTTAATTATAGAAGTCTACTAATTAACAATAATAAATGAAAATATATATTCTTTAAAAATTCTGAAGGACATGGAAACAACCCAAATGTCCTAAGTCAGATGAATATATGAAAAAGATGTGGTACATATACACAATGGAATATTATTCATCAAGTAAAAATGAAAAAATTGACAAATTTGTGATAACATGAATGTACCTAGAAGAAATCATATTATCAGGAACAAGTAAAAAAGAAAACTACAGAAACCAAATGGTTTCACTAATATATGAGATATAGAAAAAACAAGCAAAATGCCAGGAGGAAAATTAAAAAAAAAAGCTAACAATCAAACTAAAGTACATAATGGGGGAGGTGGTGGTGATGGAGAAGGGAGAGAGTGGTTAGGGAGGAAGGTAGTTGGTGATCCCTAGGGAAAACAAAATGTGAAATATATATATTTTTAAAAATATGAATCTTAATGTACACATATAAAGGCAGAATACACTATATTCTGTGTATATATACATATATATATGTACATGAGTTATGTATACCTATATATTCACCAACTTAACTAAATCTACTTTTAGTCCAATCTGCTTTTTGGAGTTTGGGGTGTTTGTGTTTACCTGCAAATGTAAGACTCACTGAGAAAAGTGCTTTCTTGAGGAAAAATATTATGAAAGTGAATATGAGGTCCTATATCTACCCCTTGTTCTAGCAGCTAGTAATTAGTTAACAACAATAAAAAAACTTAATAATCTTTCTTAAGAGATAAGGAGTTAAGAAGGCTTCCAGTTTTGAGTCTAAAGCCTCAGGTATAGAGATTTAGGAATGAAGACAGCAGCACTAGGAATAATTAATATGTGAAAGAGAATGACTAGCAAGGAGAGACTTAGTCTTTGAGTGAAAATCCCTTCAGAGACTTCAATATACAGGCTGTGCACCAAGTTTAGTGTGAGAAGAGCAGTTTTCCCTCTGAGGCCTAATAAACTTTTTGTCAGATTTCTTAAAAGAAATCATTTTAACAATTTCTCAGAAGTCAATACCAAAACAAATCCATTGATTTTTAGACATTAGCAATGAGCAAATAATCAATATTAAAAATATTAAAATAGCATCAAATAACATGAAAATTTTCAATGATTTAAGATTATTTTGTATCTGCATAAGTAATTACAACTAATTTATTTTAAATCCTGTTATTTTAATTTTTGTATCTCAGTTCAGATCTTCTCTTTTTTTTTAAACTTCAGATAATTTATTTAGATATAAATTTCACATCTTTGTAATTCCCGGGATTCTCCCCCCCCCCCCATCATTCCCCCTCTGTCCCACCCTCCTGCCACCTTGAGTTGTGTACTTCAATTTGGTTGTTAGCTTTTTGTTGTTGTTGTTGTTGACTTTTCTTCATAGCTTTTTGCTTATCTTTCCCAAGTCCCATATAATAGTGAAACCATTTGATGTCTGTCTTTATCTTTTTGACTTGTTTCAACTAATATGATTTCTTCTAGGTGTGTTATTGTTATCATAAATTCATCTAATTTATCATTTTTAATTGATGAGTAATATTCCATTGTGTATATACACCACATCTTTTTCATCCATTCATCTGTTTTGGGACATTTGGGTTGTTTCCATGTCCTTGCAATTATAAATAGTGCTGCAATAAACATGCGGGCACAGGTATCCCTTTGTACCCATACTGAGGTCTCCTTTGGGTAGATTCCCAGAAGAGCGATTGCTGAGTCATAGGGTAGTCCCATTTTCATTAGTTTGAGGGTCCTCCACACAGCTTTCCATGGTGGCTGGACCAGTTTACATTCCCACCAGCAGTGTAAGAGTGTTCCTTTCTCTCCACATCTACGCCAGCACTTGTTGTTGCCTGTTTCTTTAATGTGGGCCATTCTCACTGGTGTAAGGTGGTATCTCATTGTGGTTTTGATTTGTATTTCCCTGATTGCTAGTGATATTGAACAATTTTTCATGTGCCTGTTGGGAATTTGTATTTCCTCTTTGGAGAAGTATCTTTTTAGTTCTTCCCATTTTTTGATTGGGTTTCTTGTTTTGTTTTTGTTTAATTGTGTAAGTTCCTTGTGGATCTTTGTTATTAAACCCTTATCACTCTTGTGGAAGGCAATTTTTTTTCCCATTCTGATGGACTTCTTTTAGTTTTTTCTGTTGTCTCTTTTGCTGTATAAAAGCTTTTTAGTTTGATGTAGTCCCATCTGCTTATGTTTTCCTTCTTTTTTTTTTTTTTTCCATCTGTAGATGCTTCCAGAAAGGAATTTCTGAATTGTAATTCATGGAGGGTTTTGCCCAGGTTTTCTTCTATGTATGTTATGGTTTCAGGTCTGACATTTAAGTCTTTTATCCACTTTGAGTTGGTTTTTGTGCATGGTGTGAGGATGTTGTCTTGACCCATATCTTTGCAGGTTTTAGTCCAATTTTCCCAGCACCATTTATTGAAGAGACTATCTCTGTTCCAATGTAAATTTTCCCCTCCTTTGTCGAATACATGTATAGATCTTCTGTTTCTATGATAAATTTTGAGTGAAGTAATTTTGGTTTTTTTATTATCCTAAAATATTTTTCTAACAATTATATTATGTTCATGATATTGCATTTTTATTCAATTTCTATAGCATGAAATTCATATACAGTTAGGTTTTATTTGCATGTATCATTTGTTGTAGTAAGGGATTCCACTAATTATTTTAAATAATTTTGACTCACAGTTCACCACATGCAATCAGCAGCACATTTTATCAGCACAAAGTTTGTTCTATTCCTGCAGATTAATCATAGATACCTTGAAAATGACAGATTGCTAAACTATGTTGTGTGCACTGAGGTTGCAATGCCTTAAAATTGTACAAAGCAGCAAAACATATACTATGTACATGGTTCTGTGACATGTGCTTTGTTTGTATCATTTACAGCTCACAAAACTGCCATGGCATAAATAATATTATTAGTTGCCACTTACAAATAGTATAAAAAGGCACAGAGATTAAAAAATTCCCCCAGTGTTATGAACTCAAAACTCATGTGCTTTATCATTACCTACTATCTTTCAGAGGTGGACGTTGGCTTTTCTTCATTGCTGTTTTAGCACTCATTTTTGTGTGGTTGTATATATACCAAGTCAGGCATGTCCTCCTTAGGCTCTTCTATAAAGGCTTTCTTAACTGGAAGAGGAAAGCTTAATGATAGTTTTCATTTTTTTTTGACCCAGTTTAATGAAGGTTTCTTCCCAATACTGGGAGTCCACAAAATTGTTGGAGTCTTTTACTGAGAATGCTGAGAACAATGAGAGGAATCCCATGTCTGTTTTGGTCTGTGATGATCCATCTACTCTACTGGTGTTCATTTATAAGGAAGAAAGAAAATGGGGCAGATGAGCTAACAAGCTCTATGATTTTAGCCTCATTCATACGTTCATATTAAGTGACTCAACTCTCCTCTGATATTTTAATTTTGACCTATTGTTGCTTTAATAAGCTATCTCAATTTTGGAAATTCTTCTGAGTTTTTGATACTTATGAAATTATAATAGAATATGCAGTTTTTTCCATACATACTCCTTATTAGATTGGGCAATGACAGATTTTAAAATTTTTGACTATAATTTTATTTCTTCCTGCCTGGATTTTCGTTTTTCCCTTTTGCCTGTGCACTAGAAAAAGTATGTCTCTTGAAAACGTGTATCCCTTTCATGCCTCCAAGTTAAATTCCACTGTTAAACTCCAGACTAGGTAGAATATTAGGGATTGCGGTGCCATGTTTAAGCTTTAGTCCATTTTGAGATGTTGTGAATGTAGATCTCAGAAACATAGCATTTATCATGGGTTTTTATGCTTTTCTGAGTGAAGCATAAATTTCTGTCCCTTTGCCTTTGATAGAGTATTTTATTTTATATTACTCTGCAATGGTTCCTACTGATACTCCCAATATATACTTCTGTGACTCTGACTCTGAATATTAACACTTTCAATGAATAAGAAAAAGAGAAGATTGGTCATGGTGGGTGAGACTATATTCTCAGAATTTGTCCCTCAATTTTCAATCATTTGGCCTTATCCCAATGTAATCTCCATCTCTTACTTAAGAGTCCCAGGTTCTTTGAGTTTTCTTTTTATTTCAAAGCAATTTCAGAATTTTCTCAAAGAGAATCAAAGTGATTATAAATCTCACCCTATGTGTTTCTCTTTTTCAAAAGATCATAGTCCAGCATGGGCTGATTTCTAATGTCTGACAGAATTTTATATACCTCATCCAGTTTTATAGTTGTTTATAGTGTGAGTTTATATTTGATATGTATTGTTCCATCCTGACTAGATGCAGAAGTGTGGAAGCCTTTTTAAGAAATGATGTTTACACTTTATCCCTCCCTTTCCTTTCTCTGGTGTCTGTGAAGACTAAATCCTAAAGTGTATATTGGTTATTTTTATCTATTGTTTTATATTTCAAAGAACACAAAAAATCTAGGTGTTCTATAATCTGAATATGGATAGAAATGCTTGTTCTGTAATCTATTAAATTAAATAATGTTTAATGCTTAACGACACTCCAAAAAAATAAGAAAACTCTAAATAGTGGCATAAAGTTTCCATAATATATGAGAAATTATACTATTTTTATTTTTAGCCCTTTTTAAAAAATATAACTTTAATTTCTGAGTTATATAGTCATACTTGTCTTATTAAATAATGATAAAATCATTTTCTACAATATTATATAAAGTTAGCAATATTTTAATGAATCTAAATATTAATATTTACTATCTCAAATGACACACAGCTAATTTGTAGATAAAAGTAATTCTCAGATTTCTGGGGTTTAAGAAAAATCAATGATTTCAAACACAAGGGATGTCTCATAATAACTATAATTTTTATTTTTGTTATGTAATTCTAGGCAAATTTAAATGAAAATGTTTATTTTAAATCATTTAAATCATTATCTTCTAAATCTATATGATACTGAATCATAAGTATAGAAAGATATACAGACTATACATTTCTGAAGAAAAAAATCATTGTCTTATGCAATTATTATGATTAAGAAAATTACTAGTAAATCACAGGTGTACTTTGCATGTGTTGATGAAAACTGAGTGAGCTCTAATTATAATTTGACTTTTAAGTGCTTGGTACCTTTAGTCAAGCTTGCCAACACCTCACTGTAACATGTTTAAGCACAGAAATATTATACCTGTTTCTACAGTCCTCTGATCAGAACTTATACATACTGCAGACATATTTTGAGGTTTCGGAATTTATAGTATTTGAAGAATGTTGAGAGAATGGACCAGGAAACTTCACCCCTGGTAGAAGCAAATTAAAGAAGTTTTCGTTGTTGTTGTTCATTTCATGATCTTTTAGTGATAACTGTATGTTGTGTTTTTACAGATATGGATTTGAGAAAATCTAGAAGTCATTCAATATGTCTAGTAATACTCTTGATGTAGCAACTTTCAATCCAGAGGTAGTCTACAAAGTAAACTCAATTTATTTTAATGAAATACTAAAAAAGTAAATAACCAGTCTTAAAGTAAATAACCAGTTTTAAGAGTCAAGTGATAAATCAATTGCCACATTAGCTATACAAACCTCATTTGAGGAACTCTGCATATTTTGACAATTTCAGTCAAAAAGAGATGAAATAAATCAGGATTGTGACTTAACCATGAAAATGTTTTACTTTGAAAATACATGTATCTATGACTTTCTAAATAAGAATGTAACCATTATACGGTTTGCCTTGAAAGAAAAGAAATACCTGTTATTCTGGGATAGCCTCTGCTCAAATAATATTACCTGTATGGAGAAGCCAATGCTTTTGAAAATAAGATGTGCTTAGTAATATGATTTCCCACAATCTCTTATGGCAATCCCAACCAAATTTTGAATTTTCAAAAAGTCACATAACACAGGTATTGTATGAGAAACGTGGACTCAAATCCTTATTATTCTAGTCAGTGTTGATTGCATGAGTTTTCCTTTCTAGATTATAGTCTGTAGAAAATAATTACTTCCCTTGACTATTTTGCCAGTAAGCTTCAGTACAATCAGGCTCTCCAAAATATCTAGCAGAGACAATATATTACATGGTCATTTAGAATTCATATTAAAACCTAAAATATTACTAAACCTCAATGTATTAGACAATGTTAATAATGTTAATAAATAGTGATCCTTTACCTTAATGAGCTCATAAACTTACATTTGTTGCAAAAACAACTATACCTAAAAGCAATGCTTACTGAATTCTACTTGTTTTATATAAAATGATTACTACACCATCTATTCTTTCTAGGAGTCATGGTCCTATTACAAATAATCTATGCCTTATCTTTAAAAACAAGTCATTCAAAGAAATAAGACCGTACAAGGAGACAAAAAGAGAGCTGGAGACAAAGGAAATTCAAGTAAAAGACTTACCATAATTGTAATTTAAAACAGCTATGATTTTTAATGATATAAAAATAGAAAATATGATTGACAGTATTTTCAGAAAATTAAAACATGTTATATGTGATAATTTTAGAAGTGAAACCTACAATACTCAATAGAATGGAAAAAAGGCAGCTTAAATATATTTAATGAGCTGGAAAGAATAAGCAATTCTTTATATCTACAGGTGGCAATTGTGTCTAGCAAAAGTAATGTCTATATACATAAATAGAATTAAAAGTAAATGAACTGGTTGAGTAAATCTAATGTATACAAATCAAGTGTACTTACATATCCTAAAAAATACATACCAAAAGAATATATAACTTTAAGTAGCAATTAAAAATACAAAATAAATAGGAATATTTATAAATCTACCAGGATTTATCCACAGAAAAATATACTATAAATAGAAGTTTTTAAAAAGTTACCTAAGTAGGTAGATATACAGATTGCACTCATGGATGCAAAGTCTGAAAAAAGCAGTTATGTTATTTTCTCCAAATTATTTAGTTAGAATATATTCTGAATTAAAATTCCAGGAAATTATTTTTTCTGACAGTCATGCCAACTCTAATTTTATATAAAAAGCCAAAGTACCAAGAATAACCAAGAAAAAAAAAAAATAACCAGAAGGAGGAGGTAACAGAAGATAATATAAGGACTTGCTACATTGAGTAACAAGATATACTAAAATATTATAGTAATATATATAGTTGCATTCTTACTACAAGATTATTTATATATACACCAACAAAACACTCTAAAGACTGAAAAAAGACAATGCTCATGACCTGAACCTTTTATTTAGAACAAAGATGAAGCTATTTAGTAGTGTCCAAATATATTTTCAATAACATATTCTGAGTTACTTGTAATGAACTATGAAAAAGTTTTATTTTTTAAAGGATTTAGATCAAGACAAACTCAAAACCACAATGAGCTATTATCTCACACATGTGAGAATGACTTAACTGAAAATGATTTGTAGTAACATATTGGAGAGGATGTGGCGAGAAAGGAAGCCTGCACTACTGGTGATAGTTTAAATTGTAAAAACTTTGTGAAAAACTATGACGCTTCCTTTAAAAACTTAAATTAAATTAACAAGATCTAGCAATCTCACTTCTGGGTCTCTATCTGAAGGACACAAGTACCACAGTATTTATTGCAGTGTTATTTGTAATAGCAAAGTAATGGAATCAATGTAAGTTCCAATTTATAGCTGATAAGATGATTGAGTAAAGATGTAATACATATACACAATAGATTTCTCTCATGCACATGATTTCAGGCGAGAAATAGACACAATAGAATTTATATTGAACTTATATTAAGTTCAGAAACAAAGAAGCCTTAGTACTTATAGGCAGAATTTCAGCTATTATAGGGAGGGATCTTTGTTTTGTATTTTAACATAAAATCATTTCTCTCAAGATATGTTTTCTTAATTATATTCTGCCATTATCCTTTCTCCAGAAAAAAAAAAAAAATTAATGCTATCATGTCTCTCCCAAGTGTGCTCTACATCTCTCTTCATTAAACTATTAAGTAAAGTTTATTGAATACCTATGACATAAGGACCTTTCTCTAGGAACACTTGTTAAAAAAAAAAAATCCTTCATTGTGCTCACATTCTAGTAAAAGGTAAAAGGAAACAAACATTCAACAGCTACGGCAAGATAATTTATCAATATGTAATTTTTTTGTGTATCAACCATCTTCCTCTGCTCCTGATATAATTCTTAGAAGCAGATTATCTTCTTGATCCTGAGATCTTACAACATTAATCCCTGTGTCATACTGCATTATACTTTCTAACTTTATTCCCTATGTTATAATAGGATAATACATCCATGACGATTTTCCCTTCAATTGGCTATTCATTTTGTAGGGAAGCAAATTCTCCCCAACTCTTTCTTAAAAAAAAAAAAAAAAAAAAAAAATGTGGCTTGGTCATGTGACATGATTTGACCATTGACATGTAGTAAAACTGAGGTTAGCTGACATGTAGTAAGACTGAGGTTAGCTATATCACAGTACTAGCATTACATGACTAGACTCTTACCTATTTTATGTTCTGTCTTTAAATGTGTAAGCGTATTTCCTGACAATGGTTATTATTTTGATCAATGTTTTATAAGAATAATTAATGTGGAGGTGAGTCCAGCCTTATGATCTCAGTTAAGCACAGCTGAGCTCAGTTGATCTCTCAGGTGAACCACAATCCTCATGTGAAATGAGCAACAAATACATATTTTGTTATTTGCCAAATAGATTAAATGGTTATTTGCTTCTGCAGGTAGTACCTCGTATAAATAGCAAATCTGAAAATTAATTTAGAGAAATGACTGATGAGTTACCAACTTAACTTCTTTCTGTGTTCAAAGTTTTTTGTTTTTTTTTTCTTTTTAATTGTTTAATGTAAGCAGCCTTTATTTATTTCACTTGCGGTATCCAAGAGAAACATTTTAATATTATGTAATTTTTCCATAGCATTAAACTTTTGTCATTTTCTTGGAGTTTTAAAACAAACATTTTTGTTTCGTTAAGATAAAGTTCCAACTAAATCTTGGGTTTTTTGCACTTTCTCCTTTGAATTATCTGTCCCTAAATAAAGCAAGTTGTGCTACTATTCTACACCTTCTAGAAACAATTCCTCAGGCTTCACTATGATACTGAGTGCTTGCATTAAGCTTTTCCATGTGATCGTGTACCCTGTATATAGCATAATTTTCTTCAACAGGCACAGCTAATTAAGTTCTGTAATCAAGGACACTGCAGCCAAGAGCTAATTTAAAAATTAAATGCTGAAAACAGAACAACATAATTTACTTTACAATTAAACGATTAGAGATGAAGGAACTGTGGCATATTGTGTCTGCTTTTATGACATTAGAAAATCTTTCCAATGAATTTTAACATTTTTCTTTATAACATTAGACCTCTTAGTTTAACCCCCTAAGCTCTTTTGTCTAATTCGGCTAACTTTCAATATTTTTCAGCAGGTTGCTCTAAACTCTCTATGTACATAAGTTAAAACTGAAGGGGCCCTCTGGCAGTAGCATTTGGCAGATAGACTGCTGTTTACAACAGTTGTGTTTCATACTGGTGTGAATTTGCTAGTCCTGTAATAGCAACCCCAAGCATGACACTTGGCTATGCGTTCTCCTTGGAAACTGATTTTTTTTATTTCTTTTAATCAGATTCTATTTTACTTTCTCCTTTCTCATGTATCAAAGAATGTCTACACACTTCGCATCAATTTCTGCTGCCTGTCAAACATAAAAAGGCCAGGACTCTGGTTCACTGTGCTTGGTAAGATTTTTTTAGCAGGTACTCTGAATTGACTGTATAATGACTGGAAATTAAAATCAGGTTCTGGATCTTGCTCTTCATTATTTGAGAAAACTGTCAATGATATGGTGTAGCCATTTAATGTGGATTAATACAATTCAGTATTGAACATGAGTTAAAGCTTTTTCACTGATGGTTGCCTTAAACTCTTCTATTTGGTAATGAAAGTAGAGTAGGAAATAAATACATTTATTTTATATACCAGTTAACAATAAGAAATAGGGTATGAAATATTCATATTTATTACCAAAATTATTGGAAATAAAACTTATCCCAACATGACTTGATAGTTCCTCTTAAGCTTAAAACTATTTTGAGTATAAGAGAGAGTATAATAATGTTTACAATACAATTAAAGTTGGATTATTTGCTTGAGGACCAGTTTCTCTAAAGAACTAAAACTAATAATAATAGGTTCAAGGAAATGTAAGTATCATTAAAAGAACCTTATCATTAAATTAGGAATTTAGGTATAGCTAACATAAGGGAGAGAGGGGAACAAACCACATAATCTATATTAAATTACTGATTTTAAAAAGGGTTATTAACACTTTAGCAGTATATGTCACACCTTTATAGCCAATTGTTTTTATTTCTTATTAGGTTTAACTGCACTGATCACTTTATCCTTTTCTCTCATGTGGTTTCTATGGAAAGAACTTTAAATTTATATACATTTCTGTGCCCAAAATTTCAGCTTGAAAACTATTTCATATCTACATGGTATGCTTTTATTCATTAAAAATATTTTGCTAGCATGTTTATTAATTCCAATATTTAATATTATTTCTTAATTAAAGTTTAAGCTATGCCATAGTAATACTGGAAGTTTCATTAATAAAGTAATTAAGCAATCCTAACAACCAAAACAAATGTTCATTCCCTATTCATATGAAGAACAAGTGAGTGCTCAGAAAAATGCCTTTGGGCACTAGCCCAAGGGTTCCATACTTTGAACCCCTGTCTGCCAATGTTATCAAAGAAAAGAAAACAGATGACAGATAACACAAAAACACTGTTAAAAATATTTTGGTTTCAAAGTAATACAACTCAGTATACTCATTTCTTATAAACTTTGGCTTAAAACAAATGAATTCATTTCCTTACAATTCCGTAAGTCAGAAGTTCAAAGTGGGAAGCAGTCCTTTCCGGGGGTTATATTGTAAAATCAGTTCCCTTACCTTTTCTAGTGTGTGGGCTGCATGTATGTCTTGTCTTAGAGCTCAAGTCCATTTTTCTAAGACAGGAATGTTCTTTTTTTTTTCTCAAGATGCTAGGACTCTGGTTCTGATTCTTTAGCCTTCATCTTCCCCATCTGCAAACACTCATGATTACACTGGACCTATCTGGAAACAAAGGGTAATCTCTTTATTATAAAGTCAGCTAAAGCTAGAGATCTTCACCTGCAATTGAATTCCCCTTTGCCAAGTAACCAAACATAACCACATATTTAGAATTTGCACATTTAGATTAGGATAGATACCTTTGTAGGATCATTATTCCTCTACCAGCTCAGTTTAAGTCAGATGAAGTTGTTGGAATTTCATCCTATGAACCACCTTTAGAGTTCATGGAATGTAATTGCTATTTGGGTAACCACTTCTTCAAAATAAATATATCCTATACAATATGGGCATACAGAAAGAAACCCTGCTTTACTACAGAGATCAATTTTTATATGTCATAGGACCATTCAAATCATCCTATGAGCTTCCCAGTCTAGATATGTAGGACTGTATGTAGGACGATATACATACCCCAAGCACTTATTTTTTTATAATATTTTACTTTCAGAACACATATACAGACCTTATCCATTTATGAGGTCAGAAGAGTTCTACTGCACATACTTGAGCTTGATATATGTACAGCATTATCTGGAATAAATCCAGTTTACTGCTTTTCCCTGTTGTGTGACTATTTTGTACACTGTTTCTCTCATTTACATTATGATATAGGCCACCTTGTCAACCTTTCACTAAATTAAAGGATTAGTTAAT
>PVHY01009413.1:0-56535 GCA_004024945.1 Uropsilus gracilis | reverse complement strand
TCCTTCCTTCCTTCCTTCCTTCTTTCCTTCCTTCCTTCCTTCCTTCCTTCCTTCCTTCCTTCCTTCCTTCCTTCCGACTAGGTCTCGCGATTTTTGCCCGTGGAACTGCAGGCTCAACTTGCCCAGAGTACCACGGACTCAAGCAATCCCCAGCTCAGCTTCCCAGGTAGTTGGGATTACAGGTGCGTGCCACCTCGCCCAGCTATTTGTTTGGAACTAGGTCTCGCTACATTGTTGCCCTGAGTGGGACTCAAACTGCGATCCCTGGTCCCTGCCGCAGCTTTGTAGGCTGCCACTTACAGGCATGTGCCACCATGCCCGGCCCATTTTAAGGAGTTTTCTAAGGAGTTTCTGTGGTCTCCATCCCAGAACCCCACCCACCAAGGATAATGTGCCCCAGCTCTAGACTTAAAAAATTTGGCCAAACTCTACACTGTATTCTAAATTTCTTTTCATGTGCCTCCCCTCACCTAAAAATTACTACCTCCCTGAAGTCAGAAACTTTGGTGGGTTTTGTTTGTTTGTTTTTCAGTTTCCCTGGTACCTAGCATAAGATGGTGCTCAATGGATACTGAATGGATGAGCAAATAACTAAGCTGATTAGGAAGTTGTGACTTCATGAAGAGATGCACCTGGCAAGGACCTTGAGGATTACTATCTAAATGGTCAAAGGGTACTCATGTGGAAGAGGGTTGGTCAAGTTTGATTTGAAGATTGCATAAAGAATTCGGCTCAATACAGTCCTTGCATAAAGATGATGAGAAAAAACCAGACCTGGCCAATGTTAAACAAAACATGATTCGAGTGTCTATTTTCATTATATGTCCTTTCACTTAATGTCCCAGATTCCAAGATTTATCCATGTCTTTTGGTGAGGACTCACCTTATATGAAAATGCTTCTGTGATAGTTCAGAAATAGTTCCCTCAGTTGTGGTGGTTTTTTTTCTCCAAAGAGCCCAATAATATGGTAGATTGGATTTGTCCATATTGAAAGATATTTGCCTATAAAATGCTTCATCTCTAATATTCTCAGATAACTCCATACAAGAAATAAAGTTTTATAAAACATCCTCATGTGAATATTTAGGCTTTATTGCATAGTGAGTCTATATTTTAATATTCTTACCTCTTCTCCTAAGTACATGTTTTAATTTTCAAATGATCTGTATCTCTTTTTGTTATATTACTTACATAGGTACTTACCCACATACACTAACATGAAGGACAATTTTTATTGGTAAGATGATATATTCTGTGAGAATTTTGGTCAACTCTTGGGAAATGGAGGTAAGGTTGCAAATTACATATCAAATTGTTGGATTTTAGGTACATTTCTGAAAGCACAGATAAGTCCACTTTAGCTTATCAGAAGTTTAAACCAAAAATCACTTTAAAACCCAAAATCAATTAAATCTGGAGCTGAACTATACTTATAATTTCAGTCGTACTGAATGCTGAAAAAATTTAAAATCTCCAGAGAAAAGTCAACACCTAAATAAATCCATAGCCCATGATCCTTCTTTCCAATTCTTAGCAGCTGGTTAATCATTGAATAAAGAATATGTTCAAACCATAGCCTATGTTTACGAATTATGTCTAACCAGGAAATTCCTATTTTGTCTCTGGGGCGCATCTTCCAACTCACAGAGAACAAGGAGGGCCTTTCCACTCAGCAGACATCTTCTAAATGAGATTTAATCTATTTATCAAGAATGATCTTGTCATTCTTAGTATTTGTCAGCTCTGGATCAGAATTTAGCAATTTTTTCTGAGGTTTCCTTGGAAAAACAGTCATATCACCTTAAGAAAGTGCTAGCTAGTTTACTCCACGTATTCATAGCCTATAAGCATAGATTCTTCCTTACTTTATAGATTTTTATCTGTACTCATTCAGCTAATATCTAGGATAGGACGATAGCTTTGCCTCTTTTTAGTACCAGGTAAAATGAAGATCAAAAGGAAAAGATAAAATGTGATACTTTCAGTAAACTAGGCTTTGGTAGCTATGCAAATTATCCCATTTTGGGCTCCTGTTTTCGTCAATGAATACCTTGATTCTACTTGTAGTCATTTAGACAGGATTTATTATCATCCTTCCCTGTTTTCCTTGGCTTTAACAAATGATAACTATGTTATAATTCCTCATGATAAATGTGACAACTGATTACGCCTTGTGAATCATTTTGAAGATTGAAATTCTGGCAAAGCATTTAATTAACTGAAAGACTTTACCACCCTGGGGTAAAAAATAAGCTATTATAAGGTTTTTGTAGGTATTTCATTCTTTGAAAATATGCTCCCTGTAGTGCTTAGGGCAAGCTTACAATACCAATCTCATTGTACTGAGTTTTTTTTTTTCTAATGTGCCATATTAAGAAGAAAGTGAGTAAAATAGCATTTAGCATCTTAATAGTTGGAGAGTGAAATTAAGGCTTGTAAGAATAAAATCTCATAACTTTTAAAGCAGGGGGCAGCATAGATTAAAATAAAACTATATTGTATCAATTCTTGTCTTTTGGGCATTGAATACAGAAGAATTTCATTTATTGCTTACAAGATTTCTTATATATAAGAAGGAAGAAGAGGAAAATTCCAATAATCTAAGTCTGGGTAAAAATATACCTTAACATTTTATAATTTTAAAGGAAGAATAATGACTTTAAACATATAACAATTTTTCTGCAGAAATGCTCAAGCAGTTAGAATTTTCTTAGATTAAGCAACACTGTGAGAAAATTTTAAACTACTGGCAACTATGAGAAGACTTTCTGAATATCTGAATTACCTCTTCTCCTAAGTACTAAATTGGAGTAGTTTTTGAGATTTAAGAAGATAGTCTATATAATGTAACATTTCGGGGGAAAAGCATCAGGGATCTTTTTTTATTATTAATCATTTTGTTGTTTACGTATTTATGTATATGTATATTTATAAATATTTAGGTATATATTTACATCACTGTATAGGTAGAGTGTTGTACAGGCCTTAATGCTTTCTCAGGGAGCCAGGTGCACAAGCACATTGTTTTACAAGCAGGCAGGTTAGTCAGGGCAGGCAAGGCCCTGGAGACAAGCAAGCAACAGAGCCTCCCAGCCCCCCAGAAATCCTCACACTTTCTCTGGGTTTTCTCTCCAGTGTTTTCTCTGGTGTTCTTCCTACTGTTTCCTCTCAAATTCTCTGGGAAGTTCCCTCTCCCCCAGGGTGATGCTGCCCTTTTATCCTCTCCTCCGAGGTCCAGGTATGCACACTTACATAGGCGGACATTCTTTGGGTCCATATATATACAGTCATGGGGAGGCTGCAATACCACAGGAGCTGGTCATAGAAGCTAATGGCAGAAGGGTATGAAAAACCCTGATAACTCATTTACCCTGCTCAGGGGCATTGGAAATGATTCAGCTCCTCTCAGGCAGTGTGTTATGGGATGCACACTTTTCTCATTCAGCACACAAGGGTAATCATATATGCCTTCTAGGTCTTCTCAGTATTTTTGTTGTTCCTCAAAAGTATCTTGAGTGCTAAGTACCTCACCGCTCTTAAGAAACATTTTCTCCCATCCAGGTACTAACCAGGTCCCACCCTGCTTAGCTTCCAAGATCAGAGGAGATTGGGCACATTCAGGGTGGTATGGCCAAAGAAACCCTTTCTCTGTGGTGGTTCTGTGTGTCCTGCGACCAATGTCTGCTGTGTCATTTGCTTTTATTTGTCTCTTAAATCTGTTTACTTATAGTTGTATAGTCTCATACTATTCAAATGGAAACCTCAGTTATTTCTTTTCATGGAATAGTATCTCTTTTAAAACCTGGGGGAAGTTATTCAATGTCAAGCTAAGGAAGATAAAATCTAAAATGTGTTTGTAACTGCAGGGAAACATAATGACCTCCAAATTTAACCATATGGTTATATGCTTTAGATAGCATTAGGAAGGATGGTGTTGGAACATGGAACCATTGAAAATGACTTGGTAACCTCCACTCACCCAGGAACTACTCTGGATATTAACAAGGAAGGTATGTTGAGACATATATGTGAGGTCACCTATTAATGATGCTATTCTGTGCATTCTACTACTCATTTTTGTTCAAATATCTGAGTTCTTTTTCTGTCTTTCTGGATAAGAAAGTAAAGGAATGCAAGAAAAACTTTCTAGGTTCGCAGTTGCAAAAAGGCAGTAGGAAGTAGGGTTAAAGTGTGTGTGTGTGTGTGTGTGTGTGTGTGATCAAATTTTCAGTTTTTCTTTACTTACAATGATACCCACAAATACTTGTGAGTTAAGTACAAGAGGATTTTTTTCCTATTCTAATAAAAAGAATTGGGGATATTTACTTAGAAAGAATGAAGATCTATCTGGAGGTTGGTAAGGAAGGTGTAGGAGGGACCAGATGTTTTCAATATGAAAGCTGTGTCATGAGGCAGAGGGTTTGTGCTGAGAAAGAACCAAAAAGTTGAAATCATAGTGGAGAATATTCTAGTTTAAAATATAGAAGACTTTCTGTAAAATGAAGCTGCCAAAGGGAGTAGGTCAATACATTTTCACATAGGCAAAGTTTTACTGTTCAATTTTATTTAGTGATATAATGCTCTTTATTTTATCTGAAGACAAAATAAGAAAAAAAAATGATAGAAATGGTCCAGATTCAATATGAGGACTAAATTCCTGGAAGAGAAAATTGTAAATCTTAGGAATAGATTGCCAGTGAAAAGTGTGACCTTAAAAACATCACTCACTAATTTGTGATTAATTTGTATCTTGACTACATGACAGTCAAAAATATTCAGTGAAAATATTAGTTGTTTACTACTATGTAGTTGTAGAAATAAAAAATATTTATTTTATTTTGCTTTTGAACTATTTATTTGAAGAGAAAGCTGGGACTTAATCTCACTTTTTCCAAATGACTGTGCTGTGACATCAGTGGCACATTGCAAAGCTGTGTGTTTTCATAGTTTCAGCTTTTTTGCTCTTGTTGGCCAATTCCTGAATTGGAAGACTAACTAGAGGTTATTTGGGTTGAATCTCCTGCTGCCTCTTGGTGCTTTTGGACTATGGAATCTGGTTCTTAGACTAAAAGTTACCATTTTCTCCAGTCCTCCTGCTAAATATATGTTAGAAAGGGAGAGCAGTGAACCTAGTTCTACCAGGAACAAGGAACATCAACATTTGAAGCTATAGGATTGTTGAATATGTGCTATTCCCTGGTTGTTTCAGTTATTTTTTTAATTTCAAGATGAATAAAATACTAACTAGTGCTTTCCAACATAAAATCTGGACATCACCCAGTCCTTGGGAAAATTGACAAATCTGCCCCCTGGGAATTGATGAAACTCTGAACATTGAGAATGAAGTCTACAAGACCCCCTGCAGCTTGTGTTCATGAATTCAAGGTCTTTTCCTGATGTGCTTTCTGTGTTTAGTCTTGTTTCTTTGACTGTAAAACAGGATCAGCGAGATTACATATGAGAGCTCTTCATAAATTACAAAAATACCTCAGAGGTCTAACATGTTATATATTAGCTTAATTATAGAATTTTCCATTGATGTGGCATTATTTTATGATTCTGATCAAATACATATTGCTGGGAAATTGTCTTCATATAATTAAGTCCCAATAATAGAGATTTGAAATGCGCCAAGTACTGGGTTAAGCTCATTAAAATACACCCCAAAACTAAGGTAGTAGTTTTATCTCTTAAAAATTGCATGGATATTAATTTATAAACAAGGAAACTGAGTATTATAAAGCTTATAATTGCTCAGTATTATAAAGCTTGTTCAGTATTATAAAGCTTAGAGGAATGAATGAGTATCTGGTCCACATTTTTCCGAGTCATATTACCTGAAGATTCTCTTTTGCTTAAGTTATCTTCTGTACTTCCAAAAAAGAAAGAAAGGGTTTCATTTTGGGGAGGTAGGAATGAGTTTAGTGAATGTCCACTGTAGTTCCCTATCACATTTACCTACTGGCTGCCCAAGCAGAGTTCTACTCTGTGCATGAAGTCATGATCTGAAGCTAATTTTATCATATGCTTGAAACAGCTGATGCCATTTGTGCCCAGCCAAGATCCTCCTCATGGGGTAGTACAATGTCCTGTAGCTGCTAACAACTCACAACTGCCCACATACTGGAGCTTCCCCTATCATTCTGCCCCAGCCAGTCTACATAGTTGACAGCCATGCACACATCCTAATAGATCCTGACTGATGATGGAGGGCTCAGACCAGCTTTTTAACCTCCAACTAAGAGTTAATTCAATGTAATTTGTGCTCTAGGGTATCCCAGTGGGAGTCCTACTTAAACAGATCTCCAGCCAAGACTAGACCCTAGTTTAGCTCCCCCACCACCCCCTTACCTACTCGTTTCCCCCTACTCACTTCTACTGGGAACAGAAGTCAATCAATCTTTGGAGCAAGAATTCCACTATAGCTCTGCTTTTTAGGGAACCTGACCTAAGATAGTTGGGGATTGTTTAATTTTTCTAAGCAATGGTATTTATTGCTTATTCAAAGAATTCTATGCCTTTAGATGATTCAATTAAATAAATTTTCTCCGTGATTGAATTTATGTTAATGCTGAATGATTTGGAACGAATGCTGGTTTCTTCCTTTTCATGGGGAAGGAGCAGACCACCATAAAGATGTGATTTTGTTTCCTGCCTTAAGTTAAGCCCCTGGCAGGTTCTTTTTCTACTCAGAAATCGTTACAAAAACAAGTTCAGCACAGCAAGCAGAAACTTTATTCGTTGATCAAATGATAGAAAATGATGCACTCAGGCTCCCAAGAAACCTTCTTCATGATCAAGGCATCAAATGCTTTTATGGGCCTGGATGGACTCAGGGGTCATGCACAGATGGCTTTTTTTATGAGGCACATTCTTTTTGCACATACCACCCCCACTGCCATCTTGGGGATGATTGGTTTAGTCTGGTCCTGGGGTTACTAGCATCCTACCTTGGTTCCTGTAAGTAAGCAGAGCCCATGAAGCTGTGTTACTGTAGCAAGTGTGTCTTCTAGCTGCCCAGTGACAATACCATGAAACTTGCTATCCAGGAGTAGTTGTGAAAGAGATTATATAAGCATCTAAAAATTTGATCGTATTAAGATGGATCTATGATTCTTGTCATACTCTTACAGAAATGTTAGGGCATCTTCCCAGAGAAAATACTGTGCAGTTCCTATTTGGTATTTCATGGTCAGGCATTGAGGGTTAGTTGTCATTTTCCCTCTTACAGTGCCTGAAATGGCATCATTTATATTTCCTCATCCCAGGGAAGCCCCTCCTCATAGCTTTTTCTTGCTGTGGACTCACACTGACTCTTCAGTAAATCTCCAAAGGAGACCATGATAAGGCTGATGTGTTGCCCTGAAGGATTACACAGCACTACTTTGAGCTAAACAAATAAGCAAATAAATGCACTTTCCTAAGAGACCAATTTTACAATTTAGGAGAAAAGTTTTTCAGAAAAACTAGTACAATATTGGCCAACTAGAGAAAGTATGTTTTGGGAAACAGCCAAAAGGATTAGACATTTAGTTTCTACCAGTTAATCATTTATCATTTTAAGTCTAGGCAGACAAACAAGATCCACCACAAAGAAATAAGAAAGTTGAAGAATCACATAGAAACATTTACAAGTTCAAAGTCTAGAGATTAGTCTATGTGACCAATGTGATCCATTTCATGGTTTCCATTTTCCTCCTGCTAAGACTGTGTCTTGGAAGCAACATGCATGACAAGGAGAAGGATTTCAGGTTTCTTCAGGGGGTGATGCTCAGGTCTCACTAAACTGCTGGAGATTTTTCATTTTATCTCTGTAACTGCCTGTGTTTCCCCTTACTACATAAACTTTTTGATAACTTAGTCTCTTTAACTTCTCAAATCTATCTGTTGACAAGTCCTGTCTTATATTCTTATATTTTCATAATGTTCCCTTATTTCATATTTCAGAGTCTGACAACCTATCTTTTTTTCATTCCATGACGTTCTCCAGCTGAGATACAATATAACTCTGAGAGTAGCTCTTTCAATTGCTATTTAGACGTTTTTAACTCTTAGAATTCCATGAAGTTCAGAAAAATCGATATTCAGTATCCTTGTGGCTCATTTCTAGTCAATCATAGTCTCTTGCCTTGCCAAGTTCTCAAAACTTTCTCTCCTAGATGCTGCCTCTCTGGATAACCCATGGTCTTAAATGAGTATAAGGTCTTAAATGAGGATAAGCCTCCTGCACTTGGAAAAGAGACACCACTAAGCATTCTTCTAAATAAGAACATATGCTTGAAACATCCCTTATCCAGGCTGTAATTTCCTGCTAGTGTCACTTTACCAGGAAATGTTTCCTCCATGTTTTCTTCCATGCCAAATATATTTGCTCCCAGTATATTATGCAAAATGCTACCTATATATAAAACACACCTATTCATAGGAACCTGCAATTGACCAAATGAATTCCATGAAGTACAGAAAGCCATTTTAAATGTATTAAATGGTATTTGGGGCACTCATCATCAATTTAAATTGAGTCAAGCAGAATAAAAAGAAAACTTTAAACAGCAGCTAAGTTTCTATTTTCTCTGCGTCGTACAACCTTCAAAGTGAAGATCTCAAACTCCAGATTAATTTATCTCTTAATGAAAAGGGTTGTTTCCATTAAGCAATATCTTTAATAACATTTTCACTCTTTTTTTTTCTTCTAATTTTTAATCTGGGAGAACAGTAATTGGCTGGAACCCAGAGATACCCTCCTATAGGTCCTTAGGATCCCACCATTTCCTCCTTCTCAACCTTTCATTCCCTCCCTGCAGGCCCCACCACTTCTGTATGGCAGCCCTGACCACCTGTTCTTTGCTTTTGGTTAGTTAGCAGTTTAAAAGCCCCCTTTCTAAGTTACCAAAAAATCACTTTTCTCAGGAATAAAAGTTCATAAAATTAATTCTATGATAAAGTTCAATAGTAGGGACTATACTCCATAATAAAAAGGGTCTATGAAATGATAAATGCTTTCTAATTATAAAACTAATATTTATTTCAATAGGTTTTTTAAAAGAATAACCAAAAACAATACATAAAATATAAGTCCCCTAGTAACTATCTTTAGAAATAGTTTCTCAGCATTTCCATGCCTTTGCTTTTTAAAAACATTAAAATAGCTGAGATCATTTTGTGTAATAGTTCTATAGTATGTTATTTTTCACTTATGACTATTTTATAATCACATCTCATGCCATTGAAATTATTATTAAGAATGATTTTCCACACCATCATTGTGGATTCTGTGTCTTCATTGTAATTTATTCCACTATTCCTTTGCACCAGTCTTTTCTTCTGATTTTGCTATGGAGAATAATAATACTACAACAAATACCTTCCCACACAGAGCTAATATGTTTTAATGGGGGAATTTAGTAGAGATGTCTCCTTAAATTGTAGGAATTGGTTACTGGAAGTTCTAATTTTGAAGAAGTAAGACATTTCTTCATCTGCTTGCTAAAAATGTTTCCCTTGAGTGTGACTGAAAGCAGAGATGATGAGCAACAGCTATCCACATGCTACTCTTGCTTAGATTATCACTTAGGCAGGATGACGTGAGATTAAAGTTGGCTAGTTGTCAACTAGCCCAACGAGCTCACAAGCTTCTATTTTTCATACATTATTCCAGAATGGAAGGTAGACTGGCCCTTTTATGTGTGTTAGTATCCACTGTCCCCCTGGCCTTTATTATGTTCCCTCCCCTTACCACCCTCCCCAAACTACTTTAGAGAGAGATGGTATAACCCCTCGGTGATAGTTTGTTGAGGGGAAAGCTAAATCCATACACCCAATATTCTCCAACAGAGATGTGCCCCAAGGTAGAAGTGATGCCTTCATTCTCCCCCAAATTCCGTCCTTCTGTTTGCATTTCAAATGACTGTTTTTGATGTTCTTCTTCCCTGTAGATATTCACAGAAGGACCCTGTCTCCCCCTAGTGGAGGAGAGCATAGGCAAACAGGCTGAATCTGCTCTGTAAGGTCCAGGAGGCAAGGCTAGGTGTCCTTAAATGACCTCCTGAAATAATGGAAGCTGTGTTTCTGAAGGAGACTCTCTCCACTCCATAGAAGTTTTTGTCTTTCACAGGCCATCTGTGTCTGCTGTTGCCACGACCTATCAGGGGAGGGTTTTCTTTCTTTTTTTTTTCCTTCAGGGAAGGATCCTGGTTTCTTTTTCTCTTTTAATTGATTCAATAATCCACAAATGACTTGCTTCTTTTTTTCCCCCCCAGGATGAATGGCTTGTTATATCCAGATTCACTTTATGCTGTGTCATAGGCAAAATGATATGAACACAGGCCAGATTAAAGTTGCTGGGAATCTGAGAATGTCTACGTAAAATATTAGGAAAAATTACAAAATCAGTTTCTTTGTTTTTTATAAATATAAAATATTAATATCATTGAGAAAAAGAGTGGAGACTCATAATAGTTACTGGCAAATTACTTATTTATGCTCAAAGTCTCTATGATTTTTTTTTCAGTTTAGCCAGTTACCTCAAATAACCATATTACTATTTTAAGAATAACTTGAGAAACTTCAATAAATGAATTATCTAAATCTGTGGGCTCGTGCCTGTAAGCTTCAGCCTATGAAGAGGTCGGGGCCAGGGATCGCGGTTTGAGTCCTGTCTGGAGCCCGTAGCGAGACCTAGTTCCAAAAAAATAGCTGGGCATGGTGGCGTGCACCTGTAATCCCAGCTACCTGGGAAGCTGAGGCTGGGGATTGCTTGAATCCGTGGTACCCCAGCAACAAGAGCCTGGGGTTCCATGGGCAAAAATAGCGAGACCTAGTCTCAAAAAAAAAAAAAAATCCTTTATTGATTCCTTACATGCTTATAAGGAGGTCCAGTTATAGCCAGACAAGGTGACCTGGTTCCATTCATAGAACCCACCCACCTTCCCTCCACTCACCTATCTTCTACCTGCCTATCTACTTACCTCCTTACTATCTACCTACTTCCTTGTTACCTACCTATCTACCTCCTACCTTCCCTCTTCTTCCCTCCTTTCTCACTCTATCTACCTACCTACCTACCTACCTACCTACCTACCTACCTACCTACCTACCTACCTACTTAAGGCAAACTGCCAAAGCTGGATGTCGAAGCTTTCTTATTAGTAAAATTAGAGGATTGAATTAGTGAGATGTAAACATTCTGTAATTTATAAAGGGGCATGAAAAAATAGTATTTAGCCTCTTCTTGGCCTAAATGACAATTCCACTCCTCGATTGTTTGCTAGTGAACTAAGGTGTGTTCTTGCAGCAAAGGAAAAAATTCCTCCTTTTTCTCATTTCTGTCTCACATGTCCCTGGCTGTCCCGTGGTCTTTCAGCCAGGGCACCTGATCATCTCAGTCTGTGCTCTGTGGAGAACAGGCAGTCTTCCAGGACTCAACGTCCAGCTGCAAGGAGAGGAGAAACATTTCCCTGTTTCATGGGAATCTCAGGAATGAGACTTCTGTACTCCAGTCCGTTGCCTTCTATTTAAACTGAGATCAGAGTGAGCGCTATAACTCTGACCTGTGCAAATACAATAAGCTCTTCAGCCTAGAAACAGTTTTACCTCTTTTATTAGGTTGGGCCTTCAGTTTGTGTTTGAAGAGGAGCTATTTATGGGCTTGCAAACAAAGTGCTGGAGGAAAGGAATTTAGAGGATGTCCTTGAGCAAATTTGGGGGGGGGGATTACTTCATGAAGTTAGACTACACGTTAACCCTTTACCTTCCAGCACATAGCACACTACTCCCAAGAGATGGAGAAATGGGCATTGAGTCACCAGCTAAGGACACTGATCACAGGGAAGGAAATGATGCTCAAGAGAATGACTTTGTGGGTGAACTGGGGTCACACCACACAGACCAGGACCTTGGCAGCTGAATCATGACTCGTGTTTCCAGATGTTAGTCATAGCAATCTTTTGGAAGAATGCATGGTTTTTTTTTGGTTTGTTTGTTTTGTAGATAAAGGAGCCCACTGTTTTGGTGTACCTAACATAAAATAGGACCAGAACTGTAGGTTTTATCATAAAATCAATTTGGTGGACAAGAGTGTATTTAGCCAGGGTCGAGTTGATTCAGTTCTTACGAGCTGGTGTCTCTTTAGGGGCAGGCAATAGATACTGATTTAACCCCGTGGTTTAGTTCTCAGTCTTCTGCTATTCCAGCTTAGTCAATTTGATGACTCAAGCCTGGGTCCTGAAAAGAGATATTTTATTTGATCACCTTGTTATCTTTAAAACATCTAAACAATAGGGAAGAGGCTGAATTCTCTGTTAGAACAGAAAAATACTGCAGGTCCCAAAATACTTGCACAAGATGTTGTAGATGATACTTGAGGAAAAAGTTTTGTGTTTAAAAGAATTTAGTGTTTCTCCAATAGAACAAAGCCATCCCTGTTCTCCCTGGAATCTCAACTGACTTTGAGACTGTCATTTCATGACCGGTGGTAGAATGAATGAAAGCATCCTCGTGGCCCCTGGCTCTGAGAAGGGGTTGATTTGTTGGTAGGGAATAAGTGTCTCCTGATTTCCTGATTATACTCCAGGGCTGAAGAATGACCAAATCGAGATGTTCAGCCAGCTCCCTATAAAATACTCCCCAAATCCCCCAGGCTGTCTGGTATGTCCCCTGCTACTGCTGAGGGACGCTGGACAGAAAGGTCTTGTGCATAGGCTCCTGCTCTGCCTTCCTCACCCTGCAGCCCTTCCAAGATGCAATGAGCTGTGTCTACTCAGCCTCTCTGGACTAGTGGTCTTTGGAATGTCTTCATGCAACAGCATGCCATCTCCTAAAAAAACTGTTAGAAATACAAATTCTTGGCTCCCAACTCATGACTACTGCCTCAGCAATTCTGAGGGGTGGGACCAGAACTCAGCATTTTTAACAGTCCTCTTGGTGAGTGATGACGCCTCAAATTTGAGAGCTGTGGTTCTAATCACCACCCTGTCCTGTGGTGATTGAGACAAAGGTCTTTCCTCAATGAGGTTGAACTTATTTTTTGGGTCTGAGGACAGATGTGACTTTTGTGGTCAAAGGCAGTCTTGGAGGAGGGCTGGGGTGCACAGATCTTAAATCTGGCAGGTCAGGCAGTTCACATCACACCTGAAGTGTCTAAGCCATATTAAAGTATGTATTTTTCAAAGTATGAAGATAAAACAATTTATTTAACAATTTGTTTAAACAATTTATTTATTATTTATTTTATAAAACAATTTTCAAAGTATGAAGATGAAACAATTTATATAACTTTTAAATATGTAGATATATGGTATCTAGGCCTCCATTTTTACTCTCATCCCAGTTTCTTCAAGTATTAGGAATGCCTGCTTTCCTTCCTTCCTTCCTTCCTTCCTTCCTTCCTTCCTTCCTTCCTTCCTTCCTTCCTTCCTTCCTTCCTTTCTTCCTTCCCATTTAATTTATTTAATGTCTACCTCTTTATTTATATTTTTTACTGCATGTGACATTACCATATCTCTCTTTAGTCCTTTGAACAGATTTACCGTGGCTACTTTAAAGTCTTTTTCTATTCATTCTACCATCTGGTGGCCCTCACAGGCTATTTTCCTCGCCTGCCTAACATATGGGTCAGACTTTCCTGTTTCTTTGCAGGTCCTGTGATTTTCTTTGTTAGAAGTTGCCTATAATTCTTGGTACTCCATCCTCCTCCACTGCCCAAGAGCTTCTCCTTATTTTCTTTTTCAGTTTTTCAGTGACTGGCAGCGTGATTCTAGCAGCATTTCCCCAGACACCTCTCCTCCTGCCCAGAAGACACCGTACCAAGTCTCGGGACTCTCACCATCAGCCCCAGTTGGTAAACTTGGAGTCTTCACTGCCCTGACCACTCACAGCTATTAAGTGCCACTACTGCTGCCACATGAATCTCTCAATTATTTTCCACAATGCCCAAGAGACATAAATTGCTCCACAGACCAACCAATCACATCTAGCTTTGAAGGAAATTTCCTTAGGCCACTTTTTGATATTTGTTGTGATCCCAGGAGGAATTCAGCCCTCCTCTGCTTCAACCCTTTGTAGAAAATTTTCCATCCTACAATTCAACTTCTATCTTCACTGAATCCACAAAACCCACTCCCAACTGTACCACTATAATCTTTTCTTAAGAATTCCTTTAGGCTTGAACTTCTCTACACTCTGTTGCAAATGAAGTCAGTTCCTCTGGCTGAGAAATTAAGAGCTGTCTGTTTTATGCGATGTTTCTTCCTCACCTCCTGAGGTAAAATCTCTGAGCCAGGGGTGGGGTATAAGTTCCCCTTTTTTTCTCTGAGTGACGCTCTTGTTTTCGTTGTCCATTTGGTGGGGCAGTAGCCTGAGAACTCAGCTTCTTCTCCTGGCAGGGAACAACTGCCTTACAAATGGGGCCTCTAGGGGCAGGGGCTTCTGTATTAGCAGAATTACTGTACCTGTAACAGTAGATATATTTTTGAATTTTTTTTAGAATCTCCAAAAGGAGGAGGTACAGTGCTCCTGACTCCTTAATGGTGCATGAAGCTGCCTTGGACTAACCAGTGGGAAAGAGGCAATAGAAGTGAGTGGCCTGGTGGCCTGGTGAAACTATATAACACCAAACTATACTATATAACACCAAAAGTGAGTGGGCTCAGGAGAAATGCATGGAGAAGGGCCTGCTTGCTTCTCAGCTTTGGACTTGTACCAGGGCCTTGGGGGCCTTGGAGGAGACATGTGGAGGAGAGTCATGTAGCGATACTTGAAAGAGACATGTGGGGAGGCTGAACCCCTTTAGAGAGTCCCAGACTACCCCTCAGTCACATGCTGACATGCCCATAGTAAAGCCTACTCCCCATTAGCAGGGCCATTAGGAAGCCCCGTCTCAGCTGCACTTGCACACAGTTGAACCTCAGCAACAAGGAGTTGAGGTGAGATGAGGAAGCTTGATCTCTTGCTCCTCCTCAGAAGAAAATCTTCCCACTGGGAGCTGGGGAAGAAGAAGGCCGGCATTCTTAGCTCCCTGAGTCTGATGTGGAGTCTCTGCTTTAATGAACTGGAAGGTGCAAGAAGGAAGTAGATTTGGTTTAAATGTTCCAGTCTCCCATTTATTACTGAATGCTGAATTCTCGTTTTTAAAATAAGTGTTTCTTCATTATATGCTGTTAGGCTTTAAATGACTCTTTCATAAATGTTACCAATTTCACTCAGAAGCATGCGCTGTTGAGTATGTACTGGATGTGGGGTACCATGCCAAGTTTCAGGAATGTAGCTGTAGACAAAAGAGATGGGGTCTTTCAATTTGTGATCTAGCGGATGGTTGGCATATAGAGGAAACTCAGTGAACATTTGTCAAGTAAAGAAACACTAACAATTTAATATTTTTTCTCTCACACTTTTAAAAAACATGTCTGGAAAATTCCTGGAACATCCTGCTAGCTCAGTTTCAGGTCATACAGAGGAACTAGGGATTCTACGAAGCCAGTGCCTGCCAACAGTAATCTTTTTCTATGCTGGCATTTGTACAATCTTCTACTAATTACAGCTTATTACAGAAGAACAGGTGGCAGTCACTGTCATTCCCTGTTACTGTTTCCTTGCCTTTAGGGATATTGTTAAGGGTTAAAATTGTGCCCTTACCACCTGGTTGCAGGTTTGGCGTATTCTTGGCAAAGTCCTAGCCAAGAGCAAATCTACTTTGGCTTATGCAATATCAGGCCAGTCTGCAATCATTTCCTCATCTCAAATTTGCATTTTCTTCTAGTGGTTAATTATCTCTTTTCCAATAAGCCGGGCAGTGACTTCTTCCGAGTTTGTATTGTTCTCAGAGGAGAACTCTGCAAAAAGGCCAGTGCTGAACTGAATGAAAACCTTGCTGCTACTGCTATGACTCTAGTACTTTCTGGTTAGCTGCCCCAGTGGGTTGCATTTGGCAGGGTGGGGCTGAAGACATTTCAGCGTAACTGGGAAGCTCTCTGGAAATGTGTTCTGACCCCTAAGAGTCTGTCAGAGTATGAAGTGAGTACAAGGGTGGGGCTGAGCAACTCATGGGACTGAAGGAGGACATGGCATTTTTGTAGGTTGAAAAAATCCTCCCTCCACCCCCAGAAGTACAGATTTAACTTCAGGAACAATTATGCGTCCCCTAGAAGGTTGCAGATCAAGACTACAATTGCAGTGAATTCCAAAACAAGCATGTTCTGTCTTAAGCATATAGTGTTTCTGCTTCTGCCCTTAACTGAAATGCAACTAGATCCAGTGATAAGTTATTTTAGTGTCCAGGAGAAGTGATAAAAAGCAATCCTGGAGAAGAGGATCCTCCTTCCACAGAGTGAAGCAAGGATTTCCTTTCTGGGCTTGCAAAAGCCAGACTTAGAGGGGTTGGAGTGGCTATGGTGTAAACTTTATCCAGAATGATGAGAATGACCTCATGTTTTTGTGACTTTGTCTTTCAAATAAAAAGTTATTCAAATGTATAGTTGAATTTAATGTTACTCTTAGGCTTTTCTAAGAATCTACACTTCAGTGAAAAAACTATTATGCAAATATCCATTGATTTAATCAGTTCGTTCAATAATCACTCATTTATTGCCAGCACTGTGCCAGACACTATTCTAGCCATGAAAACAAAAATGAACACAATATAGTCTCTAACCTCACGAAATTTGAAGTCTAATAAGACTGATAGGCTAATATGCACAAATTATAATTTTACCACATGCAGAGAATGATAGAGAGGGGAGTTTAGAAGGGAAGGACATAATTCTGACTGAGCAGAGGAGTATTTTTGAGCAGTCTTCCTGGAGGAGGTGACATTTTGATTCTTAAAATGTGAATAGGAATCAGTTGGAGAATAGAGGGTGAGGTAAAGACACTATGGAAAGAAAGTCAAACTACACATGAATACAGAGGTGAGAAGCCTCTGGGATGTGGACAACTACAGAAGCTATATTAAGTAATTAAGTGCAAGATGAGACGCAAGAACAGTGCTATCTTTTTTTTTAGACTAGGTCTCGCTATTTTTGCCCATGGAACCACAGGCTCACGTTACCCGGGGTACCATGGACTCAAGTAACCCCCAGCCTCAGCTTCCCAGGTAGCTGGGATTACAGGCGTGTAACACCACACCCAGGTATTTTTTGGGACTAGGTCTCACTCCGTTCCCCCAGTAGGACTCAAATTGCGATCCCTGGCCCCAGCCGCTTCATAGGCTGAAGCTTACAGGCACAAGCCACCATGCCCGGCTTTAGAATAGTGCTATCTTGAAGATTCTTTGGGGCTCAGTGAACAGCCTGAAACTTTGTGGCAAAGGACTTTTGGAGTGGGTAAATTTTTGGGGTAGGGGACCTGGGTAAATTTTTGACTTTGAGTAGAATGAACTGGGGAATTGAGAACAATATCAAAGACAGGGAAACAATAACAAACACTGTTGATTAATAAATGGATAGGAAAGGTTAGATTTGAGAAATTCTTTAGGGTTAGATGACCAAAAAAAACTGGAGATTGATTGAAATGTGTGGTGTGGGAAGGGGGTGATCGATTATTATCAAACCGAAAGTCTCACTGTCAGCCTCATCTTAAGACGAACACAATAACACAGATGCTGTGATATGCTACCTGTGATCCTACTGGCCCAAATAACTTGAATTGTAAATCACACTTCCTGGAAATCTCTCTTTTCATGTCATCACATCTTGAAGAATTTTCCCTAGGAAAATTCTCTTGGAAGCTCATAATAAAATATAAAATGACTAAGAAGCAAATATCTTTAAATATGATAGTATTAGCTGGAAAAAGTTGCTCCCGTTGTTGAACTGAATGCCTAACAATTTGATTAGATTATATAAGAGCGTAGTTGGAGGACATTTTTCTTCCTCAGGGGATTTTTACACCTGAACCTTAAAAAAAATCTATTTTGTACCTTTTTTTTTTTTTAGGAGTGTAGATGAAGCTAGAAAAGCAAAGGTATGTTGCCCTTAGCAACTTGACTTAAGCTCTCATAGCACGACTAAGCAAAAATAGCAACTTAATTAAAGGGATACTGTGCTGTGGAAATTTGCCAGCCTGTAGGAGAAAGTCCACCCAATTTGAGTCTGAGTACCATACAGAGGATCAACATTTCCAGACTGCAATAGGCATGTCCCTTAGGTATGGATTTTCTAGTTAATTAAACTACCCCATAAGTGTTCTTGAAGCACTGTCTGCCTACAATACAAAACAGAGCACAGTATCTATTCTCCCAAGCACATATTCTGTTTGGAGAGGTGAAGGGTGAAGGAGTGGGTAGAGAGATGGGGGCTGGAGGGGGAGAGAGAGAGCGAGAGCGAGAGCGAGAGAGAGAGAGAGAGAGAGAGAGAGAGAGAGAGAGAGAGAACTTTAGTGCTCCAGATGTCCCCAGGGCTGTTAGTGACATATTTAACACCAGAAGTGGATCGTATTTAAATAACTACCTCCTCTAAATAGCAGTACTCATTTTAGGAACAATTGTAAAATTAAAAGAAAAATAGTAATGTCCATAAAAGAAATATGGTAAAACTTATCTTGAAGTTTGTCGCTATATATTTAGAAGAGTAAAGAAAAACTAAAAATAAATATTACAAAACCAGTTCTCCAAATAATCACATGGAGTGACAGCATTGAAATTCAATAGATCTTTATAATCACTGAGTTACCACCGTTTACAAGATACTGTTAAAATGCAAGAATACGTACTAATATGGGGATTGCAGATATGAACTTCTCCCAAAGCAAGCACCAGAGATTTTAAACTGAGATACACTTTTGAAGGGAAGTTGTGTAACTGAGTCTGTGTATTACAGACCAGTGATATTACTACATTAACTTTTATATATAACACAATACACAATATGTTAAAGATGTTGATCATTAACACTCAACAACAAAAGTGCAACCATTGCTTAAAATAAAGCAGCTGGGGAGGAGGGGTATTTTATCAGTGACATTTGATTTATAATTATGGTAAATGTGATAAGAATAATTTGCTTCATATTTCTTTTTCCTTTTAAGCTCTCTACAGTATGCTGCCTTATCCCCATGGGTTTGGGAATTCCAGTATTTTTCTGTCCTTGACTTGACACGGGATTTTCCTCAAACTCCCCTCTCTCCCAACTGCCTGTTTCTTAAAAACTCCCGACTTGTTACTTTGGGGAAAAGCTTTTAAAATGTAGCTGTTCTAGAGGAATAGCCCTTGGCTCTGGCGATCATTTTTACTTTAATCTAGCTTATCAGAGACTACTCTCAGAACTCAGTCGTTCCTTCTTCAATTCATCTATTCAACATTTTTAAGAATTGCCCACTGGGGGCCAGTGAATATGTTGGGGCTGTGTCCTTAGGGAAAGCAGAGTTGTGGGAGGGACAGACTTGAGAGCAGCAGTTGACATTCAGCGGATCAGGCTTGGATGTCTGCTTGGCTATTCACAGAGAAGCCACAGCGCCATGAAGGCCGGGGAGGTGCCAGCAGAGGAGACACGTGGCAGAGTGGGGGGAGTGGGGCGCTGCTCGGTGTCCTTACAGCCGCTAGGTTTGCAGGCGCACAAGACTGAGCCTGTGCCTCGCTCTGCAGAGGTGGGTTCTGCTGGCACTGACTACTCCGAAAAGACTCATTTCCGCTGCTGTGGGAGACAATCAAAAGGAAAGCGTCTCACCAGTGTGGGGAGGAGGGACAGAGAGATTGTGCCATTCTCTAGAGGAAAGACAGGGCCACCTCTTCCTTCACAAACACCCCCGACTTGCCTAATATCGTGACTCTCCTCAGGTTCCTGTTTCCTGAGAGGGGCTTTGATATGAAATGTGGCGTGCACCGCCTTCGCATGAATCTCCCATTAATTAACTCACTGCTTCCTCTGTGTAGAAGCTGGCGGGAGTTCCCATGAACTGAGGTAACTGAAGTCCTGCCAAACTGTCTATCTGGTGCCTGCTTTGCATAATGCGCCTGGTCTGAAGTTGGACTCTGGTAGTGCCACTGGTTCTGTGACACCCCCCTACCCCCCAGCTCACTTTGTATGTGAAAGATCACTCTCAGGGAGCAGAACAAAGTAGGTTAGATAATGCTGAGACCTTGTTCTAAAAATCTGGGAGCCATTTTCTCTGAGTAGGTGATTGTGGTGATGGAGGGGAAGTGGGGCAGGGAGGGGCAGTAGTGGGAAGGAGGTGGGGTGATGCAGAGAAAAGTGATTTAAATCAGAAAAACCTTGAGAAGTTCTGTCCCCAGTTATTTCAGGTCAGTGCTGGGCTAAATTCCAATCTAGATCTTGACCAAGATAGTGGGTGGAGCTGATAAGTCTCTGAAAGTTAGGGGGGAGAGAAAGGAAACCCATTCTGAGCTGCATTCCCATATCTTCTAGTCTGAAAAGGAAAGTAGAGGGAGGGTGATAGTCAGACCTGTTTCTACTTCACCTCATTATAAAGCAAAAGCTCTTGTTTCATAAAGTCCACATGGACCAATAGAAAGAAATAATGCCACTCACTAACTAGATGATGTGGGGAAAGCGGACTTCCCTAGGTCTCAGTTTCCTTTTCTGAAATATGAGTTGGTCTTTTCAATTCTTCAGGTTTCTCTTCCTTTGCTGATAATATGACCTTAGGACCTTCAGTGCTGCCTGGAGTGGAGGGTGACCCGGGAGTAGAAGAATATGCCAGCTGAAGCTGAGAAAGGTCTTTCTTATTCTGACAAGCTGAAGAGTACCGAAGGACTTGGCTGGCATTTGTATATGAAGAGCTTATTCTCTCATACAACCGATCGAATATTAAGGCTTTAAAAGGGACAATACATGGTGCTTGTTGACAAGGTTATCGCTGAAACAAGATCTATATGAAATGTGTTCCCTAACAGTGACTCTTCACATATAAAATATGTCATATATGTATTTATACTATACTTTACATAGCATAAACATAACACATGGAAAACCATTCAAGATTTAAAAACAGTTTCCAGGCCATCATAAGGAAGAAGCCGAGTGCTCAAAAGTACAGGTTCTTCGAATTCACAGGAAGATTGATTACACTATGCTGAGTCATTTCTCGAGAAACATCCACCAGGTAAATACTTCCAGAGCTCTTGTTGGGAAAATAGAAGTGGTGGTAGCTGTAAGCTGGAATGAGACCAAGGTCATAAGAGCAGTGTCTACAAGAAGGACTTAAAAATCCTCAGTTCTTCATTCATACACTGTACCTCTATGTTGGACAGTGGGGAGGGCCTCAGTGCCCAGGGCAGGAGTAAGAATTCAGGAAGCTCATTGAGTGGACTCTCCTTGAAGAATAGGCCTATTCAGAGTGTTCAGAATAGCCATTCCCAAGACAGGTGTGGATTATCTCAGCTTGAGGTTGATTGAGGTCATGCAAGATCTTAAGAGACTTTTACCACTTTCACCATTCCCTTAGGAGAATGAAAATTGGATGGTCTAACCCAGAATTTGGGTTAGTATCACAAATAACCATTGTGGTAGAAAAGTCTATCTAGTGGCAGGGAAAATATCTTATCACAGAGCATCTGCTCTTTGTCCTATGAATCACTATATCATCATAGATGTCCCCTTCCTCTCCCTTCGAAGCCCTAGGTCCCTATCTCTTTCCTCAGCTCAGGATATATATCCCCATTTTGACCCACTTGTTTTGGACTCCTCATTTCTATGTAGATTCCCCTTACATATGTGATTAAATTTGTTTTTTATCTGCTAATATGTCTGTGGTTAATTTGATTACTTAGCCAGTTGAGAAGAACCTAGAGAGGTAAGGGATATTTCCTCTCCTCCCCAATATGGTGAATGGGATGACATTGTAAGCCTTACCAGATCAGTGCTCCTCCCAAACCTATGAACTTATTTACAGGTCTAGCCCTCCTTTCTTCACTTCCTAAAGTGCTATCAGCATCATTTCATTAAGAGTCCCTTGGTTCACTTTTTCCAGGCCCAGTCAAAAGACCCCATGGTAAGAAATACTGCTGATTTCCACTGAGGTTGAACCAGGTACTAAAAAGCCATCTCCCAAAGTTGCTCGTCACCTTCTTGAGAGCACTGAGATATGATCTTTTATCTTTGTTTCCCTCTGAACATTTGCTTCATTCTACTCTTTCTCCATATCCAACTTTCTCTGCCTGTCTACTAAGATACATATGGTAGGAAATGGCTGTCCCAAGCCCTGGTCTCTCATCTTTCAGCCATAGTGCCGGGGATCAATTTGTATCTGGCTGGCAAATTTAATTCTTAAGACAAAGACCCTCTTAACTTGTCTTAGGCCCCATCAAGTGTGATCAGAGAACATCCTGTTGCTTCATCAGGTATGGGGAATGGCCTCTTTGTTACTCTCTTAGAGAATAGAATGTGGACAGAGATTTTCTCCAAGAAATCTCTACGACCTTATATCTTTCAGAGTAGGGCTCATTTTCTTGGAGCTAAATTGTGCTCTTGTGCTAAATTTTGATCAGTGACCTTGCTGAGGTCTTTTCTGCATTCCCAGAGACTAGCACCAGGTCTGGAATACCAGACATAGAACACTTGAACTTTTCAATAGACATTTATAGACAGGAACAGTCAGTGACTAGTCCATATGAAGGTATACAACCAAGGTCCACCCTGGAACCCCCAAACTTGCATACTCTAGAGGGGAACTGGCCATCCATGCACATAAAGGGGACTTTTAGTGTGAAAGAATTTTAGACAGTGAATGTGCATAGAGAAGAAAGATATTAGTGTTTTAATCAATAAGACTCCCAAAGTTACTCATTGCTTTGTGAGTAAATGTCCAAACAAACAGGGTTGGTCCCAAAGTAGGGCTGCTCAGGCCTAAAATCTTGCCCCAAGTCTATGGCACTTTCTGGAGGGGAACATTAGGAAAGGGTTAAAGGACCAGGCAAGTCTGGGACAAAAGGAACAAAATCAAAGTACAAATCAAGATGGCAGCTGCCATTTGCAGCCTTGCCACATGTCTCTCCTCCATGTCTCCTCCAGATCTCTCCATCCCTCATGCAAGTCCCTGACTGAGAAGCAAGTGGACTCTTTTTCTCCACATGTTTTTCTTTGAGCCCACCTGCATTCCCTGTAATTTAGCTTTACCTGGCTGCTCTCAGTTCTGCCTTCCATTAAGTGGAGGTGGGACACATGGTACCTCTGACAACGACTACAGATTCATTGATCAATGAAGAAGGTAAAGATGTCAGCCCAAGAGTGATTTATGGTACCGGGATTTGTTCCTGATGCTCTGTTGCCTCCCTAACCCTACAAAGACCCAAACCCCTTGGCTTTGGAGCTGAATGACATTTGTTGGGTGATACTAATTTTCTTCACACATATTTCCTATTAATTAACACAATTCTTCCTCACCACATAAATTAGCAAGGAACTGCAGAATAGGAGTTCCTTGAAAGTCGGCCAAACTGTCCATCTTGTGCCTACTTGGCATGTTCTGCACGTGAGCACCAGTCATCCGGTCGTTGTGCTGGAAAAAAAGACACTTGGTTTCTGCTTTCACAGGATCCTTTCTTCTTGTGCTGTTCTTTCTGCACCATGGAGTTTACAGTTGGTCCTGCCCAAAGCTCAGAGCTGATTTGCTCTCATGAGTGAGTTCATTGGGGAGGGCATGTCCTGTGACACTCAGCTTCAGCATTGTGGGTGCAGAGAGTGCTAAGCTTTAGCTCTTTAACAGACACCTGCTCACCTTTCTTGTCCTTGCAGTAGTTATTGAAACCAGCACTGTCTAGCCTGATACCTGGTGCAGGGGCACAAAAGAAATTCCCTTCACATCTCTTCATTCTTCTTGGACTGGCCAACTAATCAAAACAGTTGCTCAACAAACCATGCAGGTAGGCTAGATAAAAAGATGAATTTAAAGCATAATGGGAAATGCATATCGATGATGAGAGTTTCATTTTCAGTAGGGGAGAAGAGGGCTATTTTATAAACAAAAGAGTCCAGGTAGACTCCTAGTTTGCTAAGGAGAGAGAAGGGGGCTTCATGGGAATAAGAGGTGACTCATGTTTACCCTGCAATACACATAGGATTCTCAGATAGAGAGGTCATTTCTGCAGTTCATCCTACATTTGACTAGTACTCCCAGTCTTCCCACTTGTAGGTGATTAAAGGAGCAGCAATTGCTCCCCCTTAGCCTCCAGGGCCTCAAAGGATCTTAGCTTCCAATGACTGGCATGCCAGAGGGGGTTGTCCTGAGCTGTCCCTTCTGATCACTTTCCCTTGATTGTCTTCTTTTATCCTTTCTGGGGAGTTGTTCTCTACAATTTTGCTGAGTGGAACTCATTGTGTTAAGCATAATGCCGTAGTTCATGTGATTAAAGTTTGGGTGATGCTTAGGTAGTGGGAGCTGACCGGGTAGATTGCAAATCCAAAGTTCTCCTTTTAAGTCAAACAGTTTTCATTTCCATTCATTTTGAAATAAAGAACATTGAGAAGCCTGACAGAGGACATAATGCTCATCCTGTAAAATATTCCAATCTAGGGAATTTAAAGGAGATGAGGTCATTGTCAAGGGCTGTGATGCATTCATAACAGGGTTCAAGGCAGTGACGCTCAAGCACATGTCACTCCTGCTGCAAATGCATTTTAAACCCTTTAAGTTTCTAATGTATAGTCAACCTCTCAAGATTATTATATACAATAGAAGGCTATTTTGGATGTGTTGTGGATACTTTATAAATTATGAGAATTCTCATAATTGTTGAGTGTAAAATCTATGTGGGCATGTGTTTTTTATTAAGGTATAACCTCACACACCATCCATTCATAACACACTGCTGAGTCTGCTCCCTCTATTAGCAACTGGAAAAAAAGAAATGGAAAGTTGGGTTGAAAGTGAATTTGTATGTTCATTTAGTTGGATAATTAGTTACTGAAACAATGTCCCCAATTCTTAATAGGCACTCCTCTTGATAGATATAGCAGATGCCCAAGAAGAGGTGACAGCTCAAAAAGGCACCTGGCTTATGATAATGTTTGTCAAAAACATGACAGGGAAAAGCAGGTTGGAATGTTCTCTCTGCCAACAAACTAGATGCTGCCAAGCCTGGAGGCAGTTGACTGACAGCCTGTTTAAACTGAGGCTGCTTACATAATGCTAGGGCCATTTCATATTCTTGATAATGCTAATGTATGCAAATTTCATTGGAATACATTCCCTCAGACTTCTGTGTATCCCAGACCTGACCATGATGCTAGAGTAGCCTGGAAGGAATTCCAAAGCTTTCCAAGGGGATACTCCAGTCTGGGCACAGGGGGAAGTTTCCCCACTCCATCTGGGTTCTTCTAAGGCGAACAGAGGAATAAATTAACATCAGATAGTTTAGTAGGAGAAAAGACCAAATTTAATAACACACATATGGTTGATTTACATGGTTGTAAATTCTAAAGAATAATGAGGTCGAACCGGCGTGTTCAGCCTATGTTTAGGGACCTGGGACATCAAAGAGGGGGAGGCGTGGGCATGACAGACAAGAAAGGGTTACCTTATCTTTACTCTGAGTAAGGATTCTTAGAGAGAACATGTTCTTTGATAAATCTACAACTGAAGGAGACCCTCACAGACTATGTTCTTAGAGGTCATAAAATGGGAAGGAGCAGTGGTTGCTTCCTCTATTAGGAAAAGGGCAGCTTAGGACTTGATTTCTTTTTCACTTAGGGAAAGGCTAAGGGCTTAGGCTGGAACAGAAGCTTCTCCTCAACCTCAGGGATTTTTTTGTAACTCTTTGCTCAAAATATTCATCAGATTGGAGCTGACTGGAGTAGACCATCTACCCAGGTTGTACTTTGATCCTGGTCGTTGGCATCACAACTAATAACTTCCAGAAGCCACTGCTAGTTTGCAAAATCGAAGCTCTCATTTAATTGGATATTTCTGGGCTTTTGAAGTCTATCTGAAGTTGATTCAGTGAAAATTCATTTTACTAAGTCAAAGTTCTTTACCTTTCCAAGGTTACTGGGAAGTATGTTGAAGGTAGATATTGTCAAAGAGCAAAACCATGACACCTCAAGATGTCTTTTTGGCAAAAAAAACCAAAGCAGAGCAAAACAAAACAAAACAAAAGGATTTAAAGGGAGGGGGTCTAAAGGCTGCTTTAGAAAAAGAATTTACATATAAACTTTTATTTTCCAGGAAGACACAATCTCCTAATTTCTTTTCAATGGCAGAGAAACAGACACCTGCTCACCTTTCTTGTCCTTGCAGTATATATTGAAGCCAGCCCAGACTAGCCTGATACCTGGTGTAGAACTTAAATCTGTGTATTTTTGATTACTTTACCTACCCAGGAAAACTCCTTAACTGATGTTCCTTTTCTCCTCTTCCAAACCCCTGTGTCTTAGCTTTTTAAGATGGTATCCCAAACCATGTGAGTTAGTCACTCAGTCACACTGTAAGATCCATGTGTCTTATGATTTCTGAATGAAATCAGCTGAGGGAATATTCATTAGGCTATGAACCCCATGAGTCTTAGTGCTTCACCTCAGGACTTCTTTATTAGGGACAACTGAACCTGAGGGATGTCTTGAAACTGACTGGTGGACTCTAAAAACAGAATAGATAAGGCAAGTGGGGACTTCATTCCAGATTCTGCATGGGCCTCCCACATTCCCACTGGTGATAGGGGTGTCTCCTACGTCTGTGACCCTTCTTTGTGGCAATTTGCTTAGCACTTTTGTCATGTAGGAGCCTCCTTGGCTCCTTCCTGCCTTCTGCCTACAGATCTCTTTTGCAGGTTTGGTGATTTGCTATGTCAGTTAAATACTACCTTTGAGCACACCATTGATTGCTTGGCATTTGTGTGCATGGGTGGTGCAGACCTTTACAATGGGGAACCTGGGCTCTACCTCTTATCAGTTTGGGGTCTCTGGGAATATCCTGGGTTTTGTCTGGTATCAATTTTGGTTCCCTGACTGGGAATGAGCCATCAGTATCAATGCTGGGTCTCCCTATATCTATAGGAGGTGCTATAGGATAACCCTGGAGGAAAAGGGTGACCTGGGATATTAGTTCTTACCCACATGCTTACATATATAGGATAAGACCCAAAAAAGCAGATACACAGAGAGAAACAAAAACATAGGTTTGCAAGGGAAGTAAAAATAGATAGTGGAGGAGATAGATGGTATGGGGAGCACAGAGAGGCGCTGAAACTGAGAAGGAAAAAGAGCAATTGTTAATCGACTGACATATGTGCAGATGTCCTACCAGTCCTGAGTTGAGATGAGAGTAGGAGCTGAAGCTGGAAAAGCAAGTAAGCCCACGCTGTCTTTAGTCTTTTGAGGTCAATATGGTGGCCTTGCTTACCGTTCCCAGTAGTTTGTTCAGGAAATAAAGGGGTGGAACCCAGAAAGTTCTACTTTTCTCCATCAAGTTGACTATGAGCGCCACCAACTGGCCTGAAGTCTTAATACATGTTTAATTTGTGGTATTGAACATCTATCTTTTTGATGTTTTCTATTGTTTGTCTGATGCTTTTTTGTTTGCAGGCCAAGAGAACAGAGGGGATATGTTATGATTTCCTTTGTATGTTGCAATTATCATTCTCACGTTGTAGAAAGAAACTTAGAGGCTATAGAGAAGCTGTGACCTCTACCCAGTTGGTATTAGAGCAATACATAACATTTGCTTCTCTGGTCTAGTTACTGCACACTTTATAGCTCTACCACTAGGTCTCTACTAAGTGATTCCTGACAAATGCCTAATTAGGCCAAAAGAATGGATGCACAGAAGGATTCCCACCTTGCATGGAGAAGTAAAGTAGACATCTGCTTCAGATGTGGTCAGGGAAGGGCTGACTTCAACTCACGAGCTACGGCTCACGGAGTTATCTGCCCTTTTTCTGATTGTTTCCTCTATCAGTCACTGGACAACAGTATTTCCTGATGGGAATTTTATACTTTCCAGTCTGTTACTGTTCTTTGAACACAACAGAATGTTAGTGATAGCAGAGAACTGTCACCTCAACCTTTTCAATTTGTGGAAAGTTTATGAGAAATCATACCCGGAGGGTTCAAACAATTAGCCCTGTCAGGCTGCAAGTTTCGTACCTAAGTAGCAGCCACTACACACATCTTGATTCTTTTTCTTTGTTTTCTAGAGATAATTATTATATAGAGATAGTTACCACTCTCTAGACCAACAATAGTTGGTTTGGGCACCAACTATTTTGTCAAGCACTGCACATGCATTTAGGTCCCACCACAATCCTCAAATGGGCCATATTATCCTCATTTTGCAAGTATAAGAGCAACTCAGTGAGCTTAAGTAACTTGTTCCTCATAGCTGGTAAGTGAAAGATGAGGGACTTCAGTTTACAGAGCTGGCTTGAAAGCCCTCTGCCATCCTATTTATTCTTTTGATCACAATTCACTCCCGTTCTGAAGGGAATTATATTATCATTCACTATCAGGATGGCTTTGAAATCTTATGGCAGATTTGTCATCAATTTACAGAGGAGTATGTTATAACAATTTCTTTAAAAAATACTGAAGCTCGGGTTCCTCCTGCAGATATTTTGATGTAATAGGTTTGGTCCCCAGGGAAAGTTTTTAAAAGCTCTCCCAGTAATACTAATGTTCAGCTAGGGTTGAGGATTATCATAGGATATTAAAAATGGGAAACCTTATCAGCAATAATTATGGTGGAATATTAGCCAATCGTGAATTGCCAAAGGTGTTTTCATCATTACCATCCCAGATGCTATCAATCATACTCATATAATGTGTCAGATGCAGGTTGAGAAAGGGGTTAGCTTTTTTTTGGTTCTTCATACACTCACCACATTTGACCCTTTCACCTTTATACTTACTTTTACTGTGAATTTTCACTTTGGGGAGAAATAGGTGATGCTTGAACATACCTTTTCCCTGGTCTTGCGGAATACGATGGGCTATGCTAACTCAGCCTATAACTAAGTGCTCTGTCATCTCAGTCTTCCCCACCTCGGTCAGCAAGGATGAGACAACATGGTTTCATATTGTTGTTATGGCTTCAACAGAAAGTTTATGTCCTACCCACTTGCTCTGGAGAGGAGAGAAGGCACATTTCTAAACTTTTTTTCTCCACTTACTTTTAAGCTTTTACCTTCCAGGGGGATGGAGAGGGCGCTCACTTTACAGCCCTGGAACAAGTCTTTGCCACTAGGGGGTGCCTGGGCATTTCATTTCGGCCCCTGGCCTTTTCAGGACAAAAGCAATGTTCTTTGATAGAATGCATTTCTGGATGTGAGGTTATGGTTATAGCTACTCTAAGCATAAATATGGGGAAAATGCATTTACGGAAATGTCATGTCATCTCAAAACATTCTAAGAGACTCAGCAGCAACAGTAGCCAATGTTGTTCCTTCCTTTGCTGCCTGCATAGCAGCCCTTCCAATGCCAACCCCTCCAGACTCACCCTTCTATGGGTAGTTGTCTCATCATGGCACAAGGTGAGATTGGGAGGTCTTCAACCCAGACCCTACTTAATAGATTGGGTCACTGGTAGATGCAGTGTTGGGGTGGGACTCACTTTTAGGATGTCTTGCTGGATGTGGCTTTATAGACTGGTGAACAGCTACTTGGCTAAAAACTTCTCTTTTTTATTTCTCCTATGTATTTGTCTTCACCCTTTCCTTATGCATCAAAAATGCGAACTAAAGGAACTGGTTCCTACCTAAGAAGAAACCAGTAGGAAAGCTAAGGAGAAGCAGGGGGAGGCAACAGAAGTAAGTGGGCAGTGCTGTGCTCACAGGAGCCAAACTTCTTTTGATTTTGTGCCCCAGGTAACTCTCCCCCCCCCCAACAACTGTTATTGTGGGAGCTACCCAGCTGCACTGAGAAACAAGCAACTATTTGCTTTTTGTTATCTTTTTAACCCTCACTCCACTTCTCTCTGTCCCTAATCTCCTACATCTATACATCTATATCTTTTCTTGCTCTCTCCTGTTAAGGGATTGATTGACAAGGATTGATGAGGTCTTCCTAGTTAGGAACCTCTAGAATGAAAGATGTTGACTTTTCTCATGCTTAGTATGTGCCAGGCCCTTTTCTAGCTGCTTTACACTATTGTCTCACTTAGTTCTCTCAACAACATTATGATGAAGCATTTGTCTCACTGAAGGGTCACTGAGGTGCAGAGAAGTGGAGGTGCACAACTGAATCCAGCAAGTCTTTACCCTGGCTCTTGAACTACTAGGTATTATGCTGTGTTTGAGAGGTCAGAAATTCTCAGCTGCTCAAAACTACTGCATGTGTGTTTTCAGGGGGACATAGAATGGTTATGAATTGATGCTTTTATAATTAAGGACCCCAAAATTCACAGGGGATGTCTACTTAGCAGACTAGCTGAGAGTTTCTGCTTTTGACTTTAGATTTGAACAGATTGATGTTCTCCTAAATAGATGGTTTGATATTCTTACCAAGGGTTTACTACAATGCTAAAGTCTGAACTAATTTGTTTATTTTTTCCTCTTCTAATCTGATTCCCATTAGACAGTTGTGAACTCCAGAAGGGAGGAACCTCATCTTTTTCATCTTTATATTTCCCAGTCTCTAATCTTTTTGGACCTAGTAGGTACTCACTAAATGTTGACCCACTGGGAATTAATCTCTTTTATTTTATATTCACGACTTTAAGTTATGGGCACAATAAAGCTGCCCTCTGGAACAGGCAGTTAACCCCATCCTGTTTGCCATTAACCTTCTTCTTCCCTCTTTCCCATCTATGTACAAGGGTAGTATTTTTCCTTTATGCAGATTTAAATTATGGGGACTGGTTCTTTTTGATCATGGGGATAAAGAACATGTCATGCAATTTTTATTATTTTGCATTTTTGGATGTGTGTGAATGAAGGATCAGAAACGTCTTCCCTTCATTCCTAATTACTTGCCATCAATTTAAAGAATACACTAAATCCTATTGTTTTATGTCAATCTATGATAACTATCATTTTAGATACTCTTCTCGGCCACATGTTTCCTGTCTTCCCTTTTATGGATATTACAGACTATTCATTTTGATTCTTCAACCTCTAATCCCAAGCTTTTTGACAAGCAATTCTCATCCAAATATACTATGAAACTGAGCTCTAATGCTTTCACCTCAAGCATCCTAAAGAACAATAGTCTCTTTGAATGACTATATCACTAAGAGATTTGAAGTGCCTAGAATAAAGGAGCTTTTGCATCAAAAATGAAGTCTGGTCTCACCTAGAACAATCCGACACATACCTTCCCCTGCCCTTCCCACCCCCAACCTTGCCACCTGATGCAGTCAGCCAATATTGACTCTGAGCAGAACTGTTCCCTTACAGATCTGAGAAGGAAGTGGGCTTGCTGCTGCTACTTGCAGTCATCCCAGCCCACTCTGGCAATAGACAACCATACTGTCTTCCTCTGGCTCTGCCAATATGTTTCCAACACATTCAAAATAAAATTCCTAAAATTATTCCCTCCACATGGCTATCGTCAACCAACCCCAAAGATCGCTGAGTCTTTCTTTGTTCTGCATCTCATCATGACCTAAATCCCAAGATTTAATTAGGGACTTATCCAGACTTCTTCAAAAGACCCGAAAAAGTTTTAGAATATTTTCCAAAATAAATGGTGTCATGAAGATCTGGAAGAGTGTATGGAAATTTTTCTTCAGCTGTAAATTTATTTATTTTATTTATTTATTTATTTTTTTTGAGACTAGGTCTCACTATTTTTGTCCGTGGAACCGCAGGCTCCCATTGCCCGGGGTACCACAGACTCAAGCAATCCCCAGCCTCAGCTTCCCAGGTAACTGGATTACAGGTGCGCGGACCACGCCCACCTATTTTTTGGAACTAGGTCTCGCTATGGGCCCCAGGCGGGACTCAAACCGGGATCCCTAGCTCTGGCCGCTTCATAGGCTGAAGCTTACAGGCATGTGCCACCGTGCCTGGCCCCTAGCTGTAAATTTAAAGTAAAGCTTGACTTTTCTATTATATCAATACCTTCAAATATATTGCTTGCTAAAAACCCAGTTTTCCTGGTATCTCCCATTTGCACAGTGCTGTGTTCAGGTCAGTTGTGATGTTCAGCAGTCTGCCTGGGGTAAGAGTTTTCCCAAAAGAAACCCAGGGAATTTGTCAATCTCTTAAATTCTTCATTAATCTCCATAAACACTTTCCTATATGGCATAAAGAACCAATACTGCACTTCAGTAAAGGCATGTTCCCCAGGTCTAATTTTGGGGGTACAGGACCTGAAATTCTTTCTGTGCCATACTTACATACTCTTCCTTGTTGCACACCTGCTCTTCAGCCTGTGCAATCTCCATTTACTTGCACTGCAGTAGCAGGACCTAGGGACTTATTCCACTAAATTCTTTTCAGGCTTTCCACTGACTGGCATTTCAAACAAACCTAACCTTTCCACCCTACTTCCCCTGTTTCTTAGAGGGAATGTTTCCATAGGCTAAATTGAATCTGCCCAACATGAACGTTAAAGGGAAGATCAAATGCATGGAAACATTTTATAAGTACTGCATTTGAAAATAGTTTTTTAATCGTCTCCTGACAATGATTTAGTTCTTTAAGTGTTTCTTTATGTCTGTGAAAAGAGTATCAAAATGAATTGTGCATTTTTTTTTTACCCCATGCTTATTAATATTGGCAAAACAGCTCTTTTAGTTTATAATGGAAACAACCCCAATTGGGAAAGGTATCACTTAAACAAAGCAACAACCAAAACATAATCAATTGGAAAATAATTTTGATGAATGCTTTTATTTCTCTTCTGAGATTCTTGGGAGCTAGTAGGAAAGGGAATGTGAGCTAGGCCACTCATTAAAAAAAATTAAAGAACTTTGCTTGTTTCTATTTCAGGAAGGTTTACAGTGATGCTGCTAACACAGACAAATGAAGGAAAATGAAATATAGCCCATTAGTATTTTTTGGAAAGACTGATTGATAATACTTGCATATATCTGAGATAATGAAGGACAAAAAGCAATGTCACAGGATCTGAGTTACTCCCTATGATGGTGGGGAATGCAGCTGGCATATGGATGCCTGGTTCCTGTCTGTTGTGCAGTCTGACTATGATGTCCCTCTCACACAGTGTTAAGATTTCTCCCTCTTACCCTCTCACATGACTTTGACTCCTTAGCAGGGTAAGGCTCTTTCCTAACATTCTTTTGCTGATACCTAGTCAGGCTGCATTTACACAAAGAAGAGTGCTAGAAATAGGGACTTTAAGAAATACCACAGCCTTCTCCTTTGAATGGGTAATGATATTAATCAAGACAACTTGCATCAGGTTGCTAGTGTCTCTACACAAGTTACTAGTCATCTTCCTTTCACAACTTCTAAAGGGCAAAAGTCTATTATTTTGTTTTGTTTTCTAAATAATAGTCCTGTTTTTCTCTAACTATTAAAGTAGTAATTCAGACAGTAAGAAAAACATGTGAAATGTTAGTCATACAACTTAAAATTTCATGAAATACCACTGCTATTAAATCTTAGTGTCTCATCCTCCATTTTACGAAAATAAAAAATATAAATACTTGACACATACATTTATCTATATAGTTTCCACTCTAAGATCAGTATCATCATCTTGATAATCATACATATAACTTTGTGTCTGATTTGCTTTCATTTAGAATCATAAGGTAACAGGTATCTTTAAATATGTCTCAAAAGCATAACTTCTAATTGCTTTGTGACCAAATAAGGATTTATTTAACTTGTCTCCTATTGGATTTGGTTGTTTTTGTAGTTTTTCAGAATATTTCAATTGTTTCTGTAGCTTTTACTACTATAAAACAATAGTTAGATAAATGATATTTCTCAGGTCCACTTCTAAGTGTAGATTTCTGGAAGGATAATCCCTGGGCCACATGATAGGAACACACTGGATAGGTAGATCTTCCTACACTTACAATGGGTTATTCCACCTCAATAGCCCATCATAAGTTGAAAATACTGTACCTAGAGAATATAAATAAACCTAGCCTAACATGTAATATTATTATGCAACAAACCTAACCTACCAAACATTGAGTCTTAATGTGCTCAGAATACTTTTGTCAGCCAACAGTTGGGCAAAATCATCTACCAACAAAGCCTATCTTATAACAAATTGTTGAACAGCTTATTTAAATTTTTGAAATTGAATTTAAGGTGAAAAACAGAATATCTCTTTCAAAATTCAAAGTATATTTTCTATGGAATGAAAGTACTTTCACACCACTGTAAAGTTGAGAATTTAAGTCAAGCTATGGTAAGCCAGGGCTATAGCTTGCATAGCGTCATTAGAGAAAGACTGATTCAATTTGAAAATCCTACTAGTGGTCCATGGAGGTTCAGTCCTTACTGTAACTTCATTAGTACTGCTTGTACATGTACATATCTGCGCATGCAACTACATAACGCCCAATAAATACACTGAGGTACATGAGAGGAGATGGTGTTTGATTTTTAAAAAATTTCTTAAAAATTTCCCAGCTTTATTGAAATACTCTGATGGTGATTTAAACTTGTTTATTTTATAACTAGTGAGGTTCAGTACTGTTGCATTAACCTTTGGATAGATCAAATGATCAGCTATTGGCCTAAATTATATTAATTTTTGCAGCAGATTTCTAGGGATGTTCAAGACAAGATTTGTGGCTTTTGTTGTCTTCATGTTCCTTCTTATCAAAGCAACTGACAGGAAACTGGCTTTGCACATTCAGGAGTAGGTACTTCATATGTATATTGAAATGAAATGGAAATCACAGAATGATTGCAGATGTAATAAGATCATATAAGCACAGCACATAGTAGCAGCAGAGAAGAGAGGGAGGGAAGGCCTGAAACTGGGAAGGAAGCAGCAGTATTTATTGTTGGAGGACTTGATACTCACTGAAAAATATGAGGAATATAATAGCTCCCTCCTCAAGTTCATTCTTAGTATCTTATTCTAAAGTTGCTGCGTGCCATCAGCAGGCAGGCAGCTTTGAGATACAAAACCACTTGGGAAGTTTAGAACACAGTGGTTATGAAAGCAGAGCTTTGAACCCAAGCCTGACTGTAGTCCAGGCATTTTCTATTTATTTCCCTAGTGATCTTCTCCAATGATTACTTAACCTCTCTTAGCCTCAGTTCCATCAATTGCAATATGGGGATCATAATACTTATTTCATTGGATTGTGGAGAGGATGATGAGGAAGAATTTATCCAAGCCATTAGCACTGAGCCTGATATATAATAGGAACCTGATAAATGATAGTTGTAACTATGAACCCATTGGACCATAAAACATCAGCTGCCTCCAGCATCTTACACCAAAGTCACAATGCTCTGTTTCTGTGTCATTATTGGGCATTGATGATAACATACCTTTGATTCCCTCGTATCAATGCAAATTTAGGCAGTGGCTTGTTAGTTGGTTTCATTCACCACCTACTCCCATCATGTTTCAAATGGTGTTTTTCTAAACCCAGAAAGCAATGAAAATGACTTACCTAGAGAAAATGCAACATACAAAAAGACAAACTACACAAAATAATAGTTCCACACACTGAATGGAGTGAGTAAAATTAAAGAAGACTGACTATATCAAGTGCTGGTGAGGATGTGGAGGAAATGTACTGAATATACTCCTTACTGGAATGTAAAATGGTATACTCCCTCTGGAAAACAATTTAACAGTATCTTAAGAAGTTAATATGATTCAACTATTCTACTTCAGAATTTTTACCCAAGTGAAAAGGAACTATCTGTCCATACAAAGGCTTGTACATGTGTTCATAGCAGTTTTATTGGTAGTAGTCCCAAACTCGAGACAACCCAAACATGTGAGTGGATACACAGATCACAGTGCATCCCTACAATGGAATGTACTCAGAAATAAAAAGGAATAATCTGTTTATATGCAGAGCAACATAGAGGAAGGTCAAGATAATTAATACTGAGTGAAAGAAACTAGACCAAAACATAGTACAGATTTTTTTGATCCATTTACATAGAACGTTAGAATATGCAAGTGAATCTATAGAAACTAAGCCAGTGGTTACTCAAGTGTGGGAGTCAGGAAAGGATGTGGGAAGAGATTGCACAGGGATGTGATCATCAGTTCACTTGATCTGACAGATGGTCATAAATACCTCTCATGCAAGGTGGTACCCAAATGCCAAAACCATCTAATGATACACTTTAAATATACTTTACACACTATATGTCAACTCTACCTGAATAAAGTATCTTTAAAAATATCAGTGGTTTCCATAGCAGTGTATCTTACTCATCCTTCATTCACATTTGTTTTTGGACTTGACTAGTAGATAGGGTTATGGGCAGAGATATACACCTAGAAGTGTCTGAGTCCAAAGTTATACTTTAATTAAATCACATATTTCTTGTTTGAGCAACAGTATTGAGACTCTTGCACTCTGCCAGTTCAGAGCAGTTCTATTTCTACTTACTTTCCATTTCTTTCATGCTTTCAACTAAATTTTAATCATAGAAATCACACACACAAATATAACTTGAATATTAAAAATCTGAATCTCTTAGAACATCTATGAAAATTTCTTTCTCCTACAACTATTCCCAGCTCACTCTGCTCTCTACTCCTTTTGCCCCCAAGAGGCAAAATGTAACTATTTGGATATTAGGCACATTACTATGAGGGGATTTACCTAATGGAATTCAAGAATAGAGGCAAAAGTAAGGACATTTATGTAGGGCATATGATGATTCAAACACTCCCCAATGATAGTCACTGTTGTCTTCCTTTTCCTCCTTCCACTTCAGCATCACCGTCCTTTCCTGGAAAAGAGCTGGTACCCAGTCAGTCCTTTGAGATAACACAGGAAAGGACTGAGCTCCCAGGGATGCCCTGACACTCCCTGCAGAGCCCAGGTGGGAGCTCACGGGCAACTGTGCTGTCTGGACAGACTCCTCTGCAGCCCTTCAGCTCAGGCCCTTCTCCCTCCTTCATGGTTTGGCAAGCAAGGAATCTGGTTTCCATGGCAACTTTCAGCAGCCTTTTCAGGCTAGAGGGAACATTCCCTAAGGCTCCTCTCCATCTGTGTGTCCTTGGCGATTTCCCTGCCTTGGTGAAGTAGGTGGGGAACCACTTCCTCCAGGGATCTCCCCCAGCACATGGATGGCATAAATGGGCAGGGGAACTGTGTTGCCATGGTAGCAACTCCTCTAACTCTTCCATTTGAAGAAAGTCTGGCTCAAGGGATCTGCCTGAAGCTCCCGATGGCAAAGTCAGTAAGGAACTGCATTATCTTAATGGTTTCCATGAGTTATTTCCAAGAGAGAAGTTGACTTTGTGGGATGATTGTGGGGTAGGGTGAGGGTATAGGGACTTTGCTGAAGAGGCCTGTTCTCAGGGACTTCACTGCCATGGTCATAGCCCCAGTAGTAAGGACTGGACAGGTGACTCACTGGCTAAGCCCCGATGTCACCCTTCAAATCTATCCTTTTGTGCACCCATTTTACTTTTTCAAAACCTCAGAGATTCTGCTGGCTTCCCACCTAAGTCTTGAGATCACCGACTGACTTTACTTTTCCCTACACAAGACCACTTTGAGAAAATTATGATGCCTTTGTTTATGTTTGTTTATGTTCACCTTCCCTACTGTCAGGCAGAATTCCACGAAAAAAATTTCCCCTTTGAGAAAAAGCAGGTTTTGTGTACAAAATAATGGAGATAGAAGAGAACTGCAAGAGTAACCATGAGAAAGGTCAATGAATTCTCCAAGTTGTGACTATGTTCATCCATGGCATCCTTGCCCTTCAGTCCTTGGACTGCCTTCCTAGCCTTACTTCTATTCCCACCCTTGGTGGGAAGAAAGGTGAATTTGATAGCTGAACACTTGGTTTGATTCTTCTTTCAGTCTACTCCCAGTAGCTTGGAAATCACCAGTGAGTCATATACTTGGGGTCGATGTTCTAATTGAAAAGATATCAAAGGAGAAAATATGATGTCTCCCTTGAGTAATTGTGAAAAGCAAGAGATAATATACATACATGAAAGTCAAATATATGCATTTTACAAAGCTTAACAGTTTTTGGTAACCATTGCTCTCATGGAATATTTTTCATTTTTTTTTTTAATTCTAAATTGATTGGGTCACTAAATTTTTCATTCAGTGACTAAATTATCGAACTCATCCTAACACTTCCTTTCAATTAGGTTACATAATCTCCAGGAGGCTCATTCTCCACGTTTGCACTATCGATATAGCCACAGTCTCCAAGTACGATCTTAAAGATTACATGAGTTATTGACAATAAATCTATACATCAGTGCCATGTGGATGGAGTACCTGCTCACTTAGTAGTTAATTATTGTTATTAGTTGTCTACTACATCCTCTTGTTGGTTACTAAGAGGAAATTTTGAGTTATGAGACTATGATCAGATCATCCCCATTATGTTCTTTTATGTTTTTAAAGGCTGAGAATTAGTCAAGACAGATGGAGGTCATCTTGTACTCCCTGAAATTACTGACTGAGGACCAGGGATTATTTGAAAGGACCAATGGGATGATAATACTTTTCAACCTCTTTTACACTCAGTGGAGGGTCAGCATCTTTGGTGTTGAATCTAGCACAGACACAGATTGCTTTGGGGAAATGTCCTCATTGTTGTGCCTTCTCCCTTTCTTTGGTACTCTACCCACATCAAGCAGGGTAGTATCCTCTTGCTGACACCCCCAACACTCTCACCTAGACTTGCTCTTCCTCAAATGGTACAACTGACTCTGACTTTCTCTGGGTCCTCCCTTCTCCCAAGCTCACCTGACCTCACCACAGGCAATTTCTTTCAAGTGCAACTCAGTGCTCAGCAGTCTAATCAATAATTTATAGGTAAGACATTAAAAAGTAATGAACACTTAAAACACTGGCCCTCTCAGAAAATATTTTTGTAGTTTCAACTGGGGCTTTCAAAGGCTTCACTCCTCACCCCTTTGTAAAAGCTTTCATTTCAACATTAGCCTGTGGTGATTGAGCCTCCCCTCCCTGAACTACCACTAAACTTCGAGCATTTTAGATTTAATTTTGCATTAATTATTTCCTGTGCTAGTATGTTCTCCCCAGTGAGATTGTAAATTTCTTGAGGGCAGGAATATTTTTAATACATCTTGATAGTTTCTACTCTGATTAGCATGATTGAGCATAAAATAGACTCTCAGTAAATAAAATATATAATTGATTTATAATAATAAGATTTTTTTTTCTGCCAGGTAAATATTATTTGCCATGGAGTTTTGTTTGGAAAACTGAATTCTCCTAAATGCCTGATTGATTCTAAAAGCAGTCATTTTGAGGGTTCTGTTTCCAGATCCTTTTCTTTGAACAACTACACTAGGATGATTTGAATGAGATGTCATTTCAAGTGGAGTAGCTTTAAGAGAGTTCTTATGATGGCTTTGTATAAACATATAGTTAAGGAACCCAAGGTGGGTCTTACAAATGACTCAAACTGTCTAAGTATTTCTGATAAACCACTGGATATCTTAGTTCCAGGAAGTCCAGGTTTAAAAAAGTACCCATTAAAGGAAGTGATGCATAATGGAATTGCATCTTCTTTATTGATTAGTTATTTTTAAGATGTGCCTTTAGCTCAAAACCAAAGGACAGAAATACAAAAGAAGCATACTCTAAGATAATTAAATCAGAAAAATAAGAGGTAAAGAAAAATGTTAAAACTAGCTAGGCTATTATCTCAGTTTGTAGAGAATTTTTTTTCTAACTCTCTGCAATGCAAAGAGGTAAGGCCCCCTCCAAGAGAGTGCTACTGGACTCCAGTTCTCCTCGATATAAATTAAGGAAGTGTTAATGGCATCACCAAAGGTTTAACAGCTATCACAAAGATATAGAAGATAGGGCTATTCTCAACAGTAGAATTCAGTGTATCAAATTCTTTTTTTCATGGATAAATTAAAACACCCTTTAATTTTTCTGGGTTTTTTTTGTGGGAAATTTAAATTTTATTATATCTTTGAGTGATATACTGGATTTGAGATTGGATTTGGTTGAAAATAGGAATATTTGAGTAACAAGGATAGATTCTACTGTTTATTAACTCTAGCATGTATAAGCAGTAAGTTATTTCATTTGGACAATGGCTCCTCACAGCTATTTGTTCTTCTCTACTTTTTATTTTGGCAATTTCATCCAAATATAAAAAGATTTCACTGTATTATCTATTATTATATAATCGTTTTGTACTTTTCATGGAATAGAACTCTATTGGTGCTTTAAAAAAATTTTTTTTAATTAAAAGTGTCATGAATTGTAGAGCAACCAAGATATTACAATACCCTTTAGCTCACAAAGATCACAGTGGCCTCCTCTGTGATGGTCAGTAGGCTAGCTTTCCTCTAAAAGTCTTGCGCATAACTGCGGATAAGGCCTCAGCTACAAGCTTGTTCTGTTCTCAATGGCAGCTGATGAGAAAACAGGCCATGAAGTCCAAACATGAGGCCAGGAGCAAGTTTTAATATGAGACAGCAGGAGATACACAGATAGTACCAGTGGTAGCCCCCTGGGCTCTGGCTGCAATAGTGGCCCAGGCTCCCTGAGTGATCAGGGAGAGGCCCCAAGTGGCCAGCGAGTGACCAGTAAGAGACTGTGGGAAACCAGCCAATAGCCATGTCAGTGGCTATCAGGGGCCCGAAGGAGCCCTATTAACCTTCATAGGATTTATAGACAAAGCTGGCATGGGGCCAAGTTTAGGCCTAGCTTGCAGAAGTGTTTCACTCATGCAAGCTGTACATAAAGACTACATATTCTTTACTGCTCTTTTCACAAACAGACTACATGTCAGGGTTCCATCCTATCTGTTAGGCCACCTGTGTGGGATTGTCACAGTGAAAAACAGTCTGGGAAGCTCTGAGAAAATTCCATGCTTTCTCACAGGTCCTGCCCTGAGTTATACTCAGGCACACTATTCCGTGAAGACAAGATGAGGCGTACATTGAGGTTAATTTTCCATTCAGGAAATCACTAGGGGAAGAGTGGGGCATCTTGGGTCATCTTATGGCATCAAGGTTTGGGAAGGGAAGAAACATAAACCTGATTGCTCTCTTCTCACAAACAAAGCGCATGTGAGTAGAACACATAGTAGATGCCACCCTCTGCTACCTGGATTCCCAACTCTGCTGTGAGGACTGAGGCATTCAGTCCTAGGGTTCTGGGGTGTTGGTTGTTGAAACTTCTCCATGGAGTTCTTCCCAGACATCTGTCGGCCGCTTAAGAGTACTGTCCAGCTTAATGCCAAGCTCCCTTGGTGGGCAGCTGCATCCAATGATTTGTCGATAAAAACCCAGGCCCCTTCTCTGAATCCTGCTTGGACATCACCGCTGCTGCTCTTGTCCAGTCCCAGTCAATGCCTATTTTATGGTGTTGCTGTTGTCTGTCTCCCAGTTCAGCTTCTGCCTCCTCTCATGAGTGCTGATGCTGAGAGCACTTCCCACAAACTTCCCCTCGTGAATCTCCATCTCAGTGTCTGTTTCATGGGGCACTAAGAACCAAGGTAGCTGGGCACGGTGGCTCGTGCTTGTAAGCTTCAGCCTATGAAGCGACTGCGGCTAGGGATCGCGGTTCGAGTCCTGCCTGGAGCCTGTAGCGAGACCTAGTTCCAAAAAATAGCTGGGCGTGGTGGCGCACGCCTGTAATCCCAGCTACCTGGGAAGCTGAGGCTGGGGGTTGCTTGAGTCTGTGGTACCCTGGGCAATGAGAACCTGCAGTTCCAAGGGAAAAATAGCGAGACCTAGTTTAAAAAATAAAAGAACCAAGGTAGATGATCTTTCTAATTTGGTGGGGTTTGTGTGTGTGTTTTTGTTTGTTTATTTATTTGTTTGGAGACGAGGTCTTGCTATGTTGCCCGGGGTACTGCGGATTCAAGCGCTCCCCAGCCTCAGCCTCCCAGGAAGCTGGGATTACAAGCGCCCGCCATGGTGCCCAGCTGATTTTTTCGAGATCAGGTCTCGCTATGTTGCCCAGGGTAGTCTGGAACCTGCGAACCCTAGAGATCCCAAGCCTCTTGGCTCATAGCGCTTGGATAACAGGCGCAGACCACCACGGCCCGGCTTATCTTTCTAATTTTGGACCATAAGGCAACTCTTCTACCAGGGAAGTTTGCACTGGGTAATAAAAACCAAGTCTCCTAAAATTGGTTACGACAAGAGAGCTAAATCCACAGCTGAGAAACCGAGGCACAGAGAGAGGAAAAGGCTGAGGTCACACAGTGAGCACTGCAGTCTGGATGCCGGCTACCTTGGCTCCCAAGCCAGGGTCTGTCTGCATGGTGTGGTCGCCCCCTGCCCCTTCCTCTGCCCGCATGTCTCCATGGAGAGGGGAGGCAGCTGATCAGCAGGTGGCCATTGCCTTCTCCCTTCAGAAGCAATGAGTGATGTTGACCCCGTGAAGGGGCTGTCCGTTCGCCTCAAGGAGTTTATAGATTTGAGAAAGGACCATAAGGAGGTAGATTGGTTCCATAGCTGCTGACCTTCCTCCAATTTTATTTTATTATTATTTTTTTGACATCGGGGGGCTATGTTATGAAAAAAGTAATAAACGTCTTAGAGATGAATGAACAACTAAAGAATCCCCTAGGCTTCTGTAGCTCAGCTGGTCCCGTAATAACATTCTTGGCAAGGAGGGCTGCTACCAAAGTAACGGCAGGAAAACGATCCTGAGCTCAAGACAATCTGCTGTATGTGTGCAAAGCATTCCAATGATCACACTCCTATTATTTAGTGAATCATTCTTACAAAATGCTTTGTAGGCAATGATTCATTTCCCCAGATATCATTTATCATATCATTTAGCCTTCTTATAGTGGGTGAGTGAATCTTTCCTGTTTGGGAGGGTCTACCTGTGGTAAATATTGCTGCTGTCTTTCCGGCAACCTCATCCACCCCGTCCCACCCCCCACCCCTTGCTTGCTAGAACAGTGTTTGTTGGAGGTCCTGACCTAAACCAGTCATAATATCCCTCTTGCCATGGTGACTAGTGTAGAAATTTCTCACTTGATGACAGCAAGTTCCGATGCTGTCTTAGTCTCAGCAGTTTGTTCCAAATGGTCTGAGAACTAAGTTGGATCAATTTGAAAGGCTTTTGGTGGTTGGTGAAACAAAATTTCCCTCATCTCTGATATGGTGTGATGTAAGAATTGCAAGCAGGAACTGATGCATTTGCCTGTTTATCTGGTCTGAAAGGAGTCAAGCCTAAACATGAGCTAATACCTAAGGGGAATAAGAACTGATACATCAAGATTGTGTTGGAGTCCAGGTTTACAGCATCAGAATTTCACTCTCTTTCTATTTAAACTTCTCAATGACACAGGAGATACATTTTCTTTATCTCTTGAGCAGTTTGAGTTGTATTGCAACCAACCACATGGTATTTGATATGTGTAATGTAGAGGCTGACTCCTCCACACAGGCCCCTACTCTGTGCCTGGGTAGGGAATAGGAACATGAGGGAAAGAGAATTTCAGGTAGGAAATAAGAGAAAATGAAAAGACTGACTTCCTAGACCTAGACCTGTTGTCCCTCTCAGGGTTCTCCTTCTCATCTTAGCCTCTACAATATCTTTGTTCTCTTACCTTTGTAAAGTCTAACCAAGACAGGAACTATTCTTATTCTGTCTTCTCAGTTTTCTCCTTCTGGAATCTTTCAAATACACTTTTGAGTAAAATCAACTCTTCAAATTTTCATACTGGAAAGTTTCTTCTTATCTATTTCTCCTGACTGGCATTGATTGAGAAGCTGGGGTTAGATCACCCCTTAGTCCTGAGTAGATGTAGGGTGCTTCAGGGCACAAGGAAGCCAGACCCTTTGTGAGTCTATGTGCCCTGCCCTGTAGTCTACCTGACTTGTATTGACTGGATACTGCTGGTTCTTTGCAGGAACTTGTACGTTCTCTACCATTGACATTTTTTCCTCCTCATGTTCAATATCTAAATACATGGCCAAAGAGCTCTCATTTGAAATGTTCCCAGGCCATCCTTTTCAATGATTTTCATATTTCTCCTAGCTTTTCCAGAATCATTCATTACTTGTGTGCCCCACCCCCACAACTCCCCATCTCTCTCCCTCACTTTGTTTCTGACCATCAGAGGTTTGAGCAATGACTCACATCATCCCTAATCCCTCATGCTACCCTTGGCCTCTGATGCATCACTTTAATGACACTGCTGACACCTACACAGTTCCCCTAAAATTCCTCCATTAGTCATTCCTTTGGTCAGGACTCTTAAGGTCCTTTTAAAATTCATAAATATTTTCTGGGAAGGAGGTATCTCTAGCTGCATTTTGGCTTAGTTTTCTCAACCCAAGTTTAGAGAATAAAGCTATGAGGTGATTTAAAACAATAGGGGTGGGGAAATGCAAAGCAATGCCTTGGAGGAGATGTTTCAGCAAGCATCTCTAAACAGCCCTGATGTGGTTCCAAAAGGAAGTAAGAGATGCTGGTGGGCAAGAACTGACTAATGTATTGATGAAAAAGTGGGGGGCAATCATTCTATGGCTGATTCTCATCTCTTCAGACTGACTTATTTTGGCTAGGTGGCTCCTAAGAGACCACATAACTTATCACCCAAACTTGGACAGTTTTGATAGTCAAACAGGAAAATCCTTGAAAATTATATGATTGCTTCTTGTTGAAAGCAATATGAAAAGTCCCCAAAAACTTAAAACTTAAAATTAGCTATAGATGCAAAGCACCCAGAGCAGGTGAGGGTCTAGGAGAGGGGTGAGAACAAAGAGGGAAGGGAGCACAATGAACTATGGTGGTGGACTATGGGGTGATTGGGTGGTGATTGCACTATGGTGTCAGTACCTGGGGGGAGGGATCCTATACATTCAAAATGCCAATAGTAATGTAAACCAATGTTATTTTAATTGAGAAATAATTCATTAAAATAGAAATTTCAAAGAATATTAACTAATATGATATATGCAACTACTCCATATTCTTCATACACAATAATCAAAAACTGATACAACCTAAGTATCATCAACAGATAAGTAGTAAAGAGGATGTCATATACACACACAATGGAATAAAACCCAGTCATATAAAAAAAAAACAATGAAATCCTATCATATGCAATAACAAAGATGGACCAAGAGTATGTTATGCTTAGTGAAATAAGGTTCAGGTTGAGAAAGACAAACACCATGATATCACTCTTATATAATATATTAAAACATCAAACAAATGAATGAACTTTAAATGATAACTGAATTAGTGACGACCAGAAGGAAAAGAGGAAGGGTGGGAAACTGGGTAAAGGAATAGATTATTTGGTGAAGGATATAATTCAGAGTTTAGTTTTGAACTTAAAGCAGTGCATACAGATGGTGATTTCTGATGGTGTGCACCTGAAACTAAAATTGTTATAGTGCAATGTTACCTTAATGAAAAGGTATCAAAAAGTTTATATAGCCTTGGGGAAACAAGGACCCAGGATCCCTCTAGTTACTAAGATACTGGTGAGGAATTGCTGTGCAAGGCTTTAGAAGAAATTTTGCAATTTCCCCTGGGGGTCAAATCAAAGCAAACGATCCTGACTCCTCTTCCCAGGTACACACAGAATCACAAAATAATTATTCATGTGAATGTTTACAATCATTGATTCATAATTATATATTCTCTTTTCAAAGTAAAAGATGAAGTATAAAAACAGACTTCAAATGGAGAGGTAGCTTGGGGGTAGTTGTGAAAGATCTTGTAAGCAATGCTGAGAAGTACATTATGTCTTAAGCCTGGCTGCAGAAAGCACCTGCTAAGGGAAGTATGCAAAATCACCCAGGCTTACAAACACCTTCCTGGAGACTGTGCAGAGAGTATGTGTGTGTGTAGCATACACAGTGGAACTTTCAGTGTTAAAGAGAAAGATTTAATTCATAGAATGTTTTAGTCCATTAATAAGTCAAAGAATGAAAGGATCCTGAAGAAGCTGCAGTGTCAGGGGACAGGCAAGATGAGACAAGCCTGCTCAGAGGGGATCCAGATGTTAGAGCAGACTTGAAAGCACAGCAGGGGACTAGAACTTGGCAGAGGCACACAACTTGCAAAAAATACAGATAGTCTTCAACCTGGTCCCTGTGAAGACACATGACTGGAAGGGAACTACGTGTTTAAGAGAAGCTTCTCTCTTTATTGACTATAAAAATTAACAGGCATTTGGGTGATTTGGAGTTCCAGTTATTATCCTATTGTACATATTTATGTGCAAGGATTTTGGTACACCCACACAAACACATACATTTCTTTTGCCACTTTTGTCAACTTTATTATGCTCATGATGTTTATGACAAACATGTTTGATTTCATTATGTTAACTGAGTTCCTGGAAATTGTGCTGAGAATTTCAGGTGCCCTACATTCTCACAAATACTTGGTATTGTCAGTGTCCTGCCATTCCTTTGGGTGTGAGGGAATATTTTATTATGGTTTGCATTTCCCTAAATACTGATCAATCTGAATTTCCTTTCAGTTCTTGCCGGCCATTTTGATATCTACCTATTTGGAGTGGGGTTGGAGTTGGGGGGAGGGGACAATGCTTTTCATCTCTGGCTTTTTTTCCATTGTTCATCTTATTGATATTTTTTCCTTTTACCTGTATTGGAATAAAGCTCTTTCTTTATTATTTTTTAAATCTTTTAAGAGACTAGGTCTCTTTGTGTTGCCCAGAGTTGCCTTGATTCCTCAGACTCAAGTGACCCTCAACCTCAGCCTCCCAGGTAACTGGAATTACAAGCAGGAGTCACCATGCCTGGCTCCTCAAGCTCTTTTTCAATGATAGTATATGTCTACTTCAATTCTATGATATGCATGCTTACTTTCAGTGGTTCCCCCCCCCATAGAAAGTTTCAATAGAGCCTAATCTAGCAGTCTTTTTCTTTATAGTTAATGCCTTTGTGTCCTATATAAAAAAATCTTTCTTAGCTCCAACATAGTAGGGGCTTTGTTATATTGAAAGTGCTCTTAGACATTTCATATTTACCAGTCACATTTAAGTAAACTTTTACCTGGAAATGACGTAGGGTCAAAGTTAACTTTTTTTTTTTTTTTAAATGTGATCCAGGTCAAGTTTTCTAGGAAACAAAAACCTGGGCTGTTGGGATTTGCATGGGAGCTCATCATGGGGTAAAACAGTCAGAGTATGACTAGAGAGGAAATAGAGGAAACAGAACTTGGTGGAGGAAAACATTAAGCTGTCCTTAATATAGTTTCATTTCTGACCCCAGCTAGTACCATGGGCAAACCTTGAGCTAGAATGTCCTTTAGAGATTTATCTAAGCAAAGATCAAGATTTAGGATCCTTGCACGGACTAGTCATTGGATGTGGGTTACCCTCAAGGAAAGAGTATAATTCTGGTTGAAGCAATTTTCTTTGGCTAAGGGAAATGCCCAGAGAGATGTGGCTGTGAGTCATTAGCAGCCAGCTCTCCCAGCAACCGAGAGTGTGGAAGCTCGGTCCAGAAGGTGGATGTGAGTAAACCAGTTGACTCAGCAACATTTATTGACTCAACAACAGTTCCCTGTTCAGCAGCACCAACTTTGCCATAGATCAAGTTCTAGTCCAGGTTTGATTTTGAACTCTGTTCTATTCCACTGCTCTCTTGTCAAGCCTGAGCCAAAACCACAGTGTTTTAATTACTGCAGCTTTAGTATAATTATTGATATCTGGGCATTTCTGGTTTTCAAGATTCATTCGACTGTTGGCATTTCTATTCAAGCCCTAAAATTAGTTTTTCAATTATCATTCATACTAAATGTCTGTTGGATTTTAGATAGCCTTAAATTTTATATATAGACTTAGTTAAAGGAAAATTGATATTTTAAAAATATCAGTCTTGCAATTCATGAAATTGAATTATCTCTTCTTCTATTTGGTCTTATTTTATTTTACTAAATAATACTTTATAGTTTTCTATGCAGAGTTCTTGAAAATCTTTTCCCTCCCATTTTTGTGCCACAATTAAAACAATTAATTTTCAAACCATTTTAAACTCTTTGTGTAAAATATAGCTGAACTTTGTAAAGATTATTAAGTCAAATACTGAATTTATATGTTATTTTCAATTTTTTGCACACATAATATGTTGTCATTGTAAAAAATTATAGTTTCATATCTTCTTTTCCAGTCCTTACATCTTTTAATTTATTTTCCTTAGTTTAGGAATGTCGCTATAAAGAATGAATAAAATCCCAGGTTCATAGCCACAGTAGATAATCTGTTTAATCTAATATAATTCAGCTATTGGATTAAAGGATGCTTAAACTGGTCTTCTTTTCAAAAATAATACGCTATGAGCACATTCTTACAGTCAATGAACATCTTTTCATATACATACAATGAGAAACTTTTTACAGTTTATGGCACCATCTCATTCATTCCTTAGAATTGATTCCTGGATGTCTTACAATAATCCGTCATCAAAAAGATTAAATACATATACATTAAACTTAAAATATTTTTGAAACAAGCATGTGTAGTTGTTAGAAAATAATATATTCTCTTAGAAACTTCTTTTTTCAGTTATGAAGAAATTGTATTTTTATGGGAGTCTGGGATCTTGAATGTAGATCTACAAAAACGATTTTTGTGAGATATTAAATGGATTCTTTGTATTTTTTTCTCTGAGATTCATACATTCTTACTGTATTTGTATAAATCTCCTTCAAGGAGTAAGAATTGTTTGACCTCTTGACCTAAATAAAAGAATGTACTTTCCAACATTTCTTTTTTGGTGTTGCCATAAGAAAGTGGAGAGAAAGGGAGGAGAGCTAGATAGTGTTGCCATAGGAAAGTGGAGAGAAAGGGAAGAGAGCTAGAGTGAGCTAGCAAGAGAAACAGACAAACGGCTAGACAAGAGAAACAAAAGACAGAGAGGCAGAGAGAGAAAACTAAAGGGGAAAGGAAGTGTACATAAACAAATTGAGACCTTAATTTTCTCCTCTCAGGTTGGTTTCAAGATAGCAGATTGCTATTTATTGCCTCAGGGCAGGAATGTGGTAGATTAAAAAGCAATACCATCTACAGGATGTTCTCAACGTTGTTTCAAAAAATTTAATTCCAATGAGAACAATAATTTCCCAAAGAAAAGCCCCCCTGTTCTAGTCTTAAAAGAAGTTCCTAATTCCAAAGCAACAGTGGCTTAAGTCCTGTCTGTTGGCGATTCCCCATTAGCAGCAGGCTCTCAGAAGAATATTGAAGGAGGGATCAAAGAAAAGTTGTCATCTAAAATATGGGCTGTCCAGATAAACTTGAAATTCCCATCAACATTAATTTTATTTTTTTAGTATAAGCATGTATCAAATAATGAATGGAACAGTTGTACTAAAAGATAGTTCGTTTGAAATTCAAACTAAACTCAATATTCTTTCATTTGTTTTTGTTAGATCTGATAACCCAAGATCACTAATACCTCTGGGATGAGCTTCTTGTGGGACGGAGATTCCTGTAGGCAATTCATAGCTACAGGCATAGAGAACCTCTAGGTATAGATCTATCAAATCACTTAACGTGGGTGTCTTCATGGTAAGTGAAGTAAACAGATGATGTTTATTGAGCCTCCATAGCTTGTCTCTCTCTCTCTGTGTAAGCCCTGGAACCCAGAACCCATCTGGTGTAGGAGAAACAGATTTTTCCAAACTGTCTAAGATTGAATTTCTTCTGAAATGAAATATTAAGAACTGATTTGGTTTCCAGAATATTTTAAAAGTCATATTCCATTCACATCTGAATTTATAAATGTAGATTCTTATCTTGTGACAATATACAAATAAAAACCAAACATAAAAAGTTTGGAGTTTCAAAATCTGAGTGATCTGCAGCTTGAATCTTGTCTCCCAATGACCAGATCTTAAAATATGGCTTCATTTGTGCAGGACAGGTGAAGAAATAAAGATGGAAGATGGCACCATGGTGAAAGCTGCCAGCTCCTGTCTCAGAATGTTCTCGTAGCATTCCTTTGAGATGCAGACTACGTAGTATGAGGAAGAGATTGGCCCAGCTCAGGAAGTAATCCTGCTTGCCACATCAGAGTTACATGATGGGTAGAGACACTAGTCAAATAGATTTTGACCATGATTAGGATGTGCAAATTCAACCCAGATGAATAGAATCTAGAAGAGGCTACATGTGGACTTAGCTCACCTGCTTTCTGTGTTACATAGTTTCACTTACTGCTTGAGTTTAGGTCCTCATTCCTAGGAGTTATTGCAAGGCAACTGCTTGTAACTGGGATCAAAGAATGTGGTACCTTTTCTTAATAGAGATGAGTCCACCACCTTAATCTCCTGGGGAGTTCAATGAAATCACGAGTAGTTGCAAGGATTTCTTTTGCCCCCATGATGCTTATCCTGAAGGCAATCACATTTTCCTCTTGGCTCCTATCCTTAACTTGGTCTTAAATGTTTTTATCACTCCTTTCATTAAAGAAAAAGAAAAAGAAAAACTGCACAAAAATCAAACTGACCCGGGAGAAATAACTTATGAGAGATAACTTAGAGATATTAGAAGGATCTAGAATGGCCAGGCTGACCTGCCAACGCAGTACTGACTTTTTCTTTGTGAATACATGATTTCCTCTTGTTCTTTGATTGGAAGGTATTTTTATTGATTTACTTTGGAGAGGATGTTGGCTTGGAAGAGGTACTTCTCTCACAGAGAAGGATATTTGGGGCCCTTATTTTAACTCTGGGTGCTCAAGTGACAAGTTCATATAAGGAAAAAGGATCCAAAAATGTATTCAGGTGGGTATATTATACAGAGACAAAAGGTTTTTGTATTTTTATCCTCTTCACTCTTCATGCTTAAATATCTACTCCCAAGCACTGTGGAGGCAAAAAACAACTATAATTTGCAGGAAGCTCTCTCTTGATTTTTAGAAAGTCACTGATTCAGAAGTCATTTTGCAATATAGAGACTAATTCCTGATCTTTTTTCTCTCTGTTAACTATCCTTTCCATGATCTCCAAGTCAATTTTAGAAATGAAGATATTGATAACCAAGAATCTGTTTTATGAAATCTAAAACTCCTTAACCTAGCTGTGAGAGGTATTTGTGACCAGGTCATTCTCACTTGATTTTTAAAAATTTATTTGGATGAGTTAAGTAGAAAAAACTTAGTATTAACAAAATACATGAATTAAAATTTATATCTAATGAACTGAAATTATGGTTATTTTTCTAGCTTGCTTTATTCAGCTGTCCTCCCCTCCCTCTCACTCAACAGCAGCTTGCTCCCACAGATTCTTGATGCTTAAAAGTGTTGTCCAGGAGTAGTTTCCTTTCTGTTTATCTTTTATCAGAGAAGGGTCTGACCAATAACTCTAAGTTCTAGATGAGTTCCAAAATCAACACCTTAGTGTACTATTTTCAGTTTCAGAGAATTTAAAAAGTTGCTTACAGCCCCAGTGCTGTGGGACCTCAGTTTTCCCCCTGACTTAGCACTTTGAATCCTTTTTAGGAAAGGAAACATGAACAGACCCTTTGCCCTTCTGACCGGGGAGCTGCTTAAAAAATAGATTATTTTCTCTTTCCATTTTTGTCTGAGGGAATCCCATAAACAGCTATTATCATCATCAAATATGAGAGTAGCTTACTATTTATATTTAGTCTTCTAGTTATCATCACACATATCATTAAATATGTCAGATAAAATTTGTGGCATGTTTTATCTCAGTCCCATATTACTGTTTGTGTTTGAAAATGCAGGATAATTTCATCTGGAACCAGGCTGTTCTGTCATTGATCAAAACCAGATTTCTGGAGAATTATGTTGTGCCTCTGTGATCTTGCTGAGTACCCCATGCTGGAAGCTTAGCTCCCTTCCCAGTGGGTACACAGCTTCTCATTTCCTCAGCCTTCTGTTCATGAGACATAGATCAGATAGTGGATGATGTTGACTCCATCTGGAAATTGGGCCAGCCAGTCTTTGAGGAGACACAGTAGAGGCCTAGAAATAGTGCTGATACTGACACCATAAATTTAGAGACTGACAGGGAATGGAGAAAAGACTTTGACTCTCAGAAAGTGAAATCTAATTGCAAAATTAAGTGAACTGCCATGAAAGATGAAGGTTCAACTGAGTGTTTGGCATATTGTAAAGATCAACTGTTACTAATAGAAAGACCTAGTAAAAGCCCTTCCTGATCTCAGATACCTCTCTCAGTGGTTTCTCTGAGCATTGAAACTTTCCATGAGAAAATTGTTGGGCTAAGGTCAGTCAGAAAAGCTGTTACTCATGAGGAGCTATATTGGCATTTACTGGAACATTTATATCACTGTTTTTATTGTATTTGCCAGTCCAATGAATTGCAAAGGACCTGAGAGTTCCTATGACCCATGAGGATCATTCATTTTGGACATTATGATAGAAATGATAGAGATTTCTTTTCTTCCTTTCTGTTCCCTTCCCTTTTGTGAAATGTGGAAGCAGGTAGAGAGATGGAGCTTCAGATAAGAAAAAGACCTCCTATCTCTCTAGCCCCCTCTGGCACACTAGAGGGTGGGCAACAGCATGCCTCTCACCTGTAACCTAGCTTCCTAACCTTTTTGGAATGTCCCAAGATATATATGACCTATTAGTAATGTCTGTTGCTCTCCAAAGATAAATTCTCCTGTTATGGCTCATCCCCACATCCTCCCTGCTGCATGTCATATATGCTTTGCTACTTCCTCATTATGTCATTGTAACATTTCCTTGCTGGGGTATATAAGGGCATCACAACTTCATTAAAGTTGGACCAGGACATGCTTCCCAGGATACCTGTTCTGTGGGCTAGCCTCACAGATCACTATCAATCTCTTTTGTCTCAATTTCTTCTTCATTCCACACACAACTCCTAACACCCTTTCCTTTCTTTAGCTCCTTGAATTGACTTTAGGACCTTGACCCTTTGTTCAATACACTTTCTTCACTGATGGATGCATGAGCTAATGTTTTTATTTAATTATTTCAAATAGACACCTACCTGTGAATCCATCATGTAGTAGATATGTTAGAATGTTGATCACATATGACTTCTAGTCCAAGACTCCCTCTCTGTGGCATTCTCATTCCTCACCCCACCCAGGGATAATAGCCACGTCCCTTTTTCCTGCATTCTTGATTTCCCTGCTTTTGTTTTTATATGTGCGGGCATTCCACCATTTATTCAATTGTTCTGTTATTGATGACTATGTGGTTCATCTGCCATCCAGGCATAATTAATAGAACTAATTTCTGACATGTGGATATAATTCCTACTGGAGACCACAATTATTCCTCAAGGAAAGAAATTTTTTTTATTTTTACTTTTTGGTTAGTCCGTTTCAATTAAAAACCACCTTGATATTCAGAAAAGTCATAGCTTTGATATTTCTTTATTGAATTTAATCTTCTTTATATAAATTATCTGATTTTGATTGAAAAACAACCATTGAAAAAGTTACTTTTTGTCACATTTGGTACTCATGATACAGCAAAATTCTTGAAAATGACTTCTCTTTTTAGCCTTCTGTTCTCTAGGCTGTCTTTTCTATGCAACTAATAAGCACTTGTTTCTGTAGAGAGTTTATGAAGAACCCAGCCCTGCCCAGATACTGTGATAAGTGACAACCACATATATTTCAAGTTAACCTCATTACTGAGGAACATTTATCACCACAGTGAACAGTAGATGCTGAAAACTTCTTGTGCCCAAAGTTCTCTAAAATTCTGAATAGGAAGTTGATGCCAAAGATCAGCCAAATATTTTCCCTGTGACTACTCATTCCAAAGGGTACACCAAAATGACAAGTAGAAATCATTTATATATGCCACAGGATTCACGCTTTTGCATCAGATGACTTAAATGCTGGTCCTAGAAGCAGTCAAAAAGAGACAGTTTTCAGTCAGCTTCAACAAATTACCTCGCAGATATGGCAGTTCTCTCTTCCTTTATGAGAAATTCAGACATCTAACTAATTTGTCATCCACCAGTGATTTCTGTTAAAGAAAAGGAATGGGAGGAGAGAAAAACTGACCAATGTTTAGATTAAAAAAATAAATTTGTTTGCCTCCATATTTTTCCTTCATGGATATCATCATCTAGAGAAAACTTTCTCTAAAAACTAGGCATCTTATTACTGTCAAAATAAAATCACAGACCTGCTGTTTAGCACTTGGACTCAAAATTAGGTTTGTTATTAACACAAGGACATGTGTAGTGATTTTCTTTTCATTAGATTTGGTTAGTATATAGTTTTACTTTTTTTCTGTTTATTTTTCTATACAATCCTGATTTTCATATCTGAAATTGCAATTATATCTTTATTACTGGGTTAAAATAATAAAAAATTTTACAAGCAAGTTGATAGTATCCTAAACTTGATCTTTATATGGTTGTTTGCATTTGCAAGTTTCTATTTTCAACCATGAGGAATTGTCATTAATTACTGTGTTCTATATGTACACTGAGAGTTTAAAATTCCAACTTTTGAAAAGTTTCTGTGTTAAGATGGAGAAGGAAGATCTAAATGGACCATGAAGTTAAAAAAAAAAAACAAAAAAACAAACCCACAGAAAGCAACAACAAAAAAAACTCATTATGTCCAAGGTGAAATGCTGATGAAAATAATATTGTGAATTGTAATGGCTCTTGGATACATGTGACATGAGTAATTCTCTTTAGCAGGGAAAGGAGTCAAAATTGAGCAACATCATTTACTTCCCATCTCTTCTTATCTTGAAGATAAGATACTGCTTAAGAAGTATTTTATCTTCTTATTTTCCAGGAAAATTTTTTTTGTTTGTTTCAGTTTTATTGGGTGTCCTTATTTCTTGAAAAGAAAGAGAACCAGGCTTTGGATGGAGTTGGGGTTTGAATAATTTATGTGACTTTTTCTTTTTGTCAATGCAATCCACCATGTTGGTCCTTTTTTGACTGCTAAGTATCACATCCATGTCACAGAAAATCATTTAGGGAAATACTTTGCTTAGCACACACAGGATTTTCTTACATAAGTACCTTTTCCTGGTGTTTTTTCCCATCATTTTCAGGAATTCCTTTGGGCTCCTAAAATCATTTAATGTATGTTTTGGTAGGAGGCTGTTTAGAGTAAACGAACAATTTGGGTCAAAGCCCTAACATCTATGTTGATGATGCTTAATGTTTAGCAGTATGTACTAGCACTTACAAAGTACATTTTGTTGAGAATGAAAGAAAAGCCCAAGGCATGACTGAAAAGCAGAGGAGACAACTCTGGAAAGAGAAGCAGTGTTGTTAGAAGTGATGCTGACAGGGAGTAAAGCTTTAAGGGCAAACTGGGAGCAGATGAAATTAAACTGTTAAGGAAAGACATAAACATCTTGGGCAGGCTAGGTTGGAAATAGAAAACTTGAGATTTTTTTCCTTAGCATATTTTAGACATCATTTTGTCCATTAGAGTTGACTTTCTCCTTTTTCAAGTAAATGCATGGAAAAGTATAGGCATACTTTTAGAGACTCTATTGTCATGGTGAAAGCACAGAATATTGCAGTACTTCTCAAATTATGGTCCCTGGACCAGCTGTGTCAGCAACACCTAGAAATTTTTTAGTAATGCAAATTCTCAGATCCAATTCCCAGACTTATTTAGTTGACCATTTTGGGAATAAGGCCATTAATTTGTGTCTCCAGAAACTCTTCATGTGAGTCTAATGTGTATCTATGTTTGAGAACTACTGGTATAGTGATTAAGAATGTGACATGTAAAACTGGTGGTGACTTTGGGCAAATCTTTGTTTATTTCCCATTTGTAAAAGCGTTCTAGGACCAAACTCACAGTGTGAAAGCAAAGCCCAAATAAGCCAAAATGTAAAATTCTTAGAATAATATCTGGTAGCAGTAGTGCTATATAAATGTTTAGATAACTAGTAATAATGCTACTCTTTATAGGTGTTATTTTCATTTCCCCCCTCCCCCAGGCTACCTTTCACAATTTATAGCAAAGCTTTGTGTTTACCAGGAGATATTTTCTCCTAATGTCTTAGAGTTATTTTCCCTGGCTCAAGGCAGAAATTTTCAGCATGAGCTTCATGGATCATTTGCATCAAAATCACCTGTGGTGCTTATTAAAATGCAGATTCTCAAGTTCCACCCAGACCCACAGAATTCTCTTATGATACTTCTGCATACTGAAATTTCAAAACACTGCTCTGGGATAACAAAACATGTGGTGTTCATTTTGCAAATGGGTACAAGAGGCAAAAGGATAGCATATATTTAGGGAAATCCAGAATCTTAGTAACACCAGGAATTGAAACCAGGTCCAAAGAAGGCACCAAAACCAGCAAAGATAGAAACTGATATTTAAACCAAACCTCTTAGGATTCTTCTACTCGTGTACAATTGCAAGAAAAACCAGGTTTGGGGAAAAACAAGCACAAGGTTTATTCACAAACAAGGAGAAAAGCAAGTCACTGAGACCATGAATAGCCTCTTAACTTATCCTGAGTATTATCCAGTCTCAAAGTCCTAAACAAAGGCAGCATGAGCCCAGCATGCTGTCTTCCTGCAGCCCCAAACCAAAGTCCAAGATGGTGGCTCACTTTCCCCATCACTGGGAGGCACAC